>OMNM01040211.1:0-10069 GCA_900302745.1 Parablennius parvicornis
CCAAATGGAAAGCAGGAGAGATGGAGAGTTGGCCTCTCTCCACGTTCACAAGACAATTTTACTATCTACTTGTTGACAGAAACTCTCAAGGCACCCTGGGGAGTAGATGTTATGTTAGAAAATCCTTGCACTCTTCAGTAATCTCGCCAGTCGGTAAAAATCCAGTAATCTCCCTATTCGGGTGACGGCCATTTTAAAAGGCTTCTGCCTTCATGGTGGCATTGCGGCATAGTCCCAGCTGATGAACATGTTGCTGGTGGCCTCGTCCGGAAGCCACTTTACAAAGACAAGACAGAAAATTGGCTGATATAGGACTTCGGAGACCTGCGATGGGTTAGAACCCCGGGCTTTTATTGCATGTTGTGAATACAGTGCATATGGTTCTGATTTTGGCTACTTTTTTTTTTTTTTTCTTTTCTTGCGGGCTGGAGCACAGACACTAAGCCACACACAGTGAAACACACTTACCAAAAAATGCTGAAATGCAAATCCGGAGGATGTTTTTGCAGCGTACAGTCACCTTATGTACTGATCTCTGGCCTTTGCCATTCTGACCTCACTATAGGTTTTTCCTCAAAGCTTCTCTTGCAGTTAATTGTCAGTCATGGTCAGTGTGCCCTTATTGAGCTACCTTGATTATATATCCTGTGCTGGTCATGGCCTCATTACCTTAATCGGCCTACATTGACAACTATACATTCCAGCCAACACTCTACATACAACCCTTGAAGGTTTTGATAGATCATAATTCTGGTGGTTTGATATCTAACAGGAAGTACACGTTTAATTTCTGATGGGTTTTTTGCGTGCGTTGCTGTTTGTGCATGTTTGGTCTATTATTATTTTTTCAACCTCAACAACTCCTCCACAAAGAGTTATGTGTATCCATAAACTAGCAGATGCATTAATAGCTTTTTGGCAGTGGAGAATGGATAATTCTGCCGTGTTGGGGATTAAATTTTACTGATGTTTTTCTAAGTGTGTTGCCAACTTTTTAAAAAGTCTTTGTTTCTCTGATGCCTGTGGTTGAGATATAATATAATGGGTGATTTAAAAAAAATGTGGCAATGGCAAATCAAGTGTTCTAAGGTTTGGTTAGAGTTGAATAACTAAAGTTTGAAACATTTTTGGATAATGCAATCGCATATAGTTATTAAACTGTAGTATTGGTACATTAAGCAGCAGGACAAGTTGTTCAACGACATTTTCTATCTTCTTTCCACAAAATAAAAGTAGTTTAAGGGCCACAAAACACAATTAACCAGAGTTTTTTTTTTTCTTTGACATCTTGACTTGGTCTTTCTTTTTCTATCATTACTTTTTTTGGTATGTAGCTCCTTTTATTCGTTTCAACTATTTGACCTTTTTTGGTTATTTTTAGTCATTTCAACTATTTTTAGGCTTTTTTTCTGCATTTGTGTTGGCTGATTTTGCTTTTTTGCTTTTTTTGGGATTTTCCCATTTTTTCACTTTGTCACTTTAGACATTTTCATTGTTATTTTTATTGTTTTTACCTATTTTAGTCCAGTTATGATTGTTGGGAAGTGAAAGAAAATGTCACTTTCGACCCTGAATGAAAGTTTTACCCCGAGACTGCTTTTGTTTGGATTTAACTGTAGTTAGCTTATAAAAAAAGTACATTTGGTGAATCAATGTTTATCATTGCATTGCATTTGCATTGGATGTAAACTGTGAGCTGCGGAATCGCCCAGTACGGATGTAATTTGAAGCAATGCAGGACCTTTGGCAGGCGTAATGCTATTAGCTTTGGCTTTACCTTTGACTGCTGGGATGGAGAATAGATTTCACTTTCCATGTGACACACAGTATTTATTTGAGATTCCGCATGAATACCTGGATGTTCTTTTTTTGTTTTTGCTTAACACAAAGAAAGAATGCACGTTTACATGGCTTAAAAATATAGTTTAACAAAGGCATGCTTTGCACTATGAGTAACTCTACAAGACCATCTTACTCTGACTCAATTGTAAAAACACAGCATTTCTCAAATCGTCACTATTGGAATAAAAAATAGTCAATGGCGGGAGGGATTACATGTCTGTAAAGATATGGTGCTGTGCAGAGCGATGACTTTAAAACGATGGCAGAGACACTGCATTCACAGCATGCGACGCCAAGCCGCAAACACTTCGCACAAAACAAAATTATGAACTTGAGCAGCAGCTGTTGTGAGAACGAGGAGCAAATGGTACGCACACACGTCAGCTGTGCAGTTTGATAACTTCCACCAACTTGTGTGAAGCAGTCCCCATAACCCCTATAAAAGTACATTAATCATTAATAACAACCAGGGAATACATGATTGCTTCTTTATAGTGTTTTATATAACAATCTCAAATGCTCATTTTAGTAGAATGTGCTGGGAAAGAATTAAATCCTCTCAGTGAAATTAAAAAAAAAGAAATTAAGTTTGAATGAATGAGATCACTGGGGTAAACTAACATCCGCATGGGCCAGCGTCAACAACATCCGTCTCATATTAAATATTTAGTTTGAAAAAGTATATTTAACATTCTGTGCTGCATTGGTATGTAACCCAAAGTGATAAATTGATGGCGTGAATATGATTGGTAGCTAAAAGTAGTCGGGTATTGGTTAGTGAGGGATCAATTATAATAGCTAGGTTACCATACCAGCAAGTTCTAATGTAAAAAGAAATGTTTGAAAAAGCTTACAGGAGTTCTGAATTCACATTTAAACATCCAATGTCAAGACAATCACCAGGTCGATGGCCTGCTTTGGGGTTTTTAGTGAATTATAGATGCAAGATATGGGTTAGACATTGATAGGGATGGATGTTTGCAACACTTCCACTGACAGGGCAGGGCTGTAGATGTTCATCCTGGAGAAGAAAAACCTTGATGTACCACATGAGCTCGCCTCACCAGCACACTCTGGAGAAAGTTCAGCTGTTGGTGAAGTACTTAGTACCACCTCTCTGAAAACAACAGTGGGAGGTAACTAGGTCAACAATACAGACGCATGCAAAACACCTCACCCCATGAATTATTCATGTCTGGCTCTCATATTTAAAAGGAAAGTTTTTATTTTTGTTTTGTTTACTTGACACCTGATTAACCACAGTGGGGCTGAGTTATTGGCATGGAGAAGCCGCCGCCGCGCTCATTTAATAACGTCTCGCGTTTGGGTTTGACCTTTTTAATACTTGGTGTCAATTCTCAAACCCCAACTCCTGTGATCACAGTATTTTCTGGACTTCACAACACTTTGTCAAACATTTGTTCAAGTTTGGGAAATGGTCTCTCGAATGTTGAAATATTTTGGGAATTATTGTAGAACCCTTGATTATAATGAACACGATACATGTTGTGGAGCCCTTTAACTGTTACCGTAGAAGACAGATTCCAAGAGAAAAAAATAAAGTGATTAACTCTGCATTAGTGGCCATGCTGAGGCTACTGGAACAGTTAAACGTGGACATTTGCCCATGGAATTACTCTTTGTACGCAACCATGATGAAACTTGAGTCGGTCAGTTGTTTCTCAAAGTGTAAGTTGAGGAGGGTGGAAATTGGCAGATTTACGGTTTGCGGACATTTACCACGCTTAATATGGGTTTTCGGGTTCTTAAATGTCCCTAATACTAAGTTGGAGGACTTAAGGAGCCTTTTAAAGGCCTAAATAAATACTTAAGAAAATCACCAAAGTGGACTTTGTTGGCCAAATGTACTTCTTTTTTCAGAAAATGATTCTAAATGTGGCAATGTTTTCATGTCTTGCAGTTTAATGAACTGAAGCCTTTGTTGTTAAGCAGCTAGATGTTCATTAAGGGAACTGTTTATGTTCTGAGGCTAATGTCAGTACAACAGACCACAGAGGGAGCTGCACGGAAAGTCCTATCCCTACCTGCCCCTGCGTCGAAAGCCAAGCCTTTGTCCCCGCTTCACCGCAAATTATCTTTACGACCATCACTCGCCTTTGTTCTCCTCTGTATTCCTCTCATTCCGCTCACTTTCTCTCTCTCCAACATTGCGTACCATCTCTCTGATTCTTCCCTCATCCTCCCTCAACTTTTCTTATTTGCTTTCCTCTTTTTCGATCTCGTTGTTGTGCCGACCTTGAAGTCTCTTCATGTTTAATGAGCGCTTTAAAAGCTTTCAAAAGCTAAAGAATCATCCAACGCGGCTCCTCAAGTAACATCCCCATAACAAACCTTGACTCAAGAAAATCCCTTAAAAAAAAAAAAAAAGTGGTGGAATTAGTTTAACCCCTGGGCAGAATTCTCATTTGCTGGAAGAAAATAGATGATTTTAAGACTCGCTGTGCTAAAATAAACGTTGTATAAGATGCATATTATTCCCAGTTGGAGGCTGCCGCATACATGGCAACCGGTGGTTCTGGCTTCAAACAAGCGTGCATGAGCGGTTTTGTCGGGGCGGGTGGCGGCAATAAAAACACGGCAGTTGTGTATTTTGTTTGCTACTTTTTTTTTTTTTTTTTTTTTTAGCAGACAAGGTTGGGGGAAAAATCAGATGAATAAATAACTGTTAGTAAAACATTGGTGTGGTCGAATAGTCAATGGGGGTATTTTTTCTGCTTTGTAATTCCTCTTTTGTTTTTTTTTCAGCACGTAAAAAAAAAAAAAAAAAAAAAATCCCAACAACAACAAAGCTCCGGGCTGTGTTCAATAGTTCTGTCCTCACGTTCTTCAGCCCTGCATATTTTAGCATGTGTATGAATCTCATGATTTTTAATGGCTCTAATTGGCGGTAGCTCATCGCGCTGGAGTGGGCTTTATTTCTCGTCGTAGTCTGTCCTTACTTGGCGAACCAAAACAAACGACTCTGTACTGGGCTCATCTCATCTGCAGTCGTCCGACTTGTTAAAGCTGTGTGAAAAACTTTGGATAAAGTACAAATAATGATCACCTAGCTTTTTGCATAGAATAGAAAAAAAAAACTTTATTAATCCCGGATTGGATGTGGCTGGAAGGCGCACTCTCCATCCATTGACTCTTCCAGATGGAGATAGGGAACCTGCAACCTTCTGATTGAAAGGTGCCCACTCTCCTCACCGAACCATAGCTACAGACAGATTTTCAGACACCAAGAGATTTAATCATCAGTATTTTCGATACCATGTTTTTTGATCGATTTTCACGTTTCAATATCAATATTTACATTTACATAGTTACTGTTTTCAGATGAACGTGTGTTTTTTTCATGTAGTTATTATAGTAATTTGGTCCTGTTTCCTGTTGTTTGGTCCAAATACTTTATTAATGATAGCACAGTCATGTTTATTATGTGAAAAGAAGAATATATATATATATTAATCTCCCTGTGCTATTTTTTGCACTTAGTTTTTTTTCCTAGATTTCTATTTTCCTCAGATTTACCTGATTTTAAAGATTTTCTTCCATTCGGAGCTCAGCTTGTCTGGCGTACCTGCCACTTTCTATAAAACGTCTTCCTGCTTCTCACCCCCCTTCTGCTCTGCTCCCATGTACAGTATGTACCGTATACGTGTGAGTGTGAAGCCCAGGTGAGGCTGAGGGAAGTGAGACCATTAGCGTGATCACACCGTGACAGAAACGCTTCCCTTTGGGGCAGACAAAGTGTCATACTCTCTTTCCTGAACTTTTCCAAAAACAAATGAGGAGAAGGTGCTAATAGAGAATGATTCTGGTATAGAAACTTGTTTCTTATCATAAACTAGCAACTGTAGTGTTGTTGATGTTGTCTTTAGATTTGTTAAGCTTTGTTTCATTGGTATATTTACAATTCTTTGTTGGCTATATGCCATATCTCTCCAGAGAGCATAATAATCCATCTCACTTCACCTCCATATTGAAGTGAATGAACAAGGAATGGTGGCTGAAGTCTGGCACTGCTTGACCCCCTCACTGTTAACCAATTGACAATTCACTAACACGCTGGATCGGGGTCACAAGTTGTGACTCGTGTCAAACGCGAGGTCGTGCTGGCAGCTCATATGGTGGATGAATCATGGATCCAGGCGGGCAGAATATAGGACGGAGTGATGGGTCACGTTGCATCACTGCTGTGAGATATGCTTATGCACAGCGGAGGGAGACTGCGTGGGAGGCAAGCTGCGCTGGTGCATGGAGGGAAAACAAAAAGGTATATGCTTGCGTATGCTTGGCTGCAGAAAACAAGAAACTGTCTACATGTATAAGGAGGAGGTTTCCATGTCAAAGGCAATGCATGCGTCCGAAACATGAAAAGTACATGACGGAGATTCTCCGTGAGGAGTCCAAATGAACCCGTCATGGTTCAGCTCTGCAGTTTTATGGAAATCCAACCGGGTAGAACAGAGCCCCAGCTACTTATTCCTGTTGTAAGAAGGCTTTATCCAAAGCGATGAGGACGGTTTTCGAGGTCGCGCCTGCTGGAGAATGCTCAAAAGACGCTCTCGTCTAATTGCTGCTTCCCCTAAAAGTTGCTCACTGACAGTTTTACACCGAGTTTGACAAAAGCAGCAGGAAGACGGTAGGAAGTGAAGTATGTAGAGGGTGAGACGAAAGACAGGGTGGGAAGTAAATAGAAGGAGAAGAATGAAAAAAAAAAAAAGTGAGGCTGAGTTGTACAGACTGAACGTCAATATTGTTTCCTTTCAGGGAAGTGCTGCCAGCTGCAGTTTTCCCTCAGAAGCTCCTGGCGGTTTAGCATCACCTCCAGTATCAAGAACGCTGCAGTGGCCTCCCACACAAAATACTCTGCTTTTATGCAGTCGCCTCATTAATCCTCGGGTTTTATACGAAAGCTTCCTCCGCAGAGTCCTCCGTGTTCACAACATTGATTAGGATGTCCATAAGATTCCTTCTTTCTCGGTGATCGACTGAATCGCATCAAAAAATAAATGAGTACACCCCCACGAGACGCCTCACCGGGGGTCAGAATCAAAGGCTTTTTTTTTTACGCATCTCGTCAATAAAAATATGGAAATCGCTGTCCTTCAGGTATTTGGCTTGAATCAGAGAGTGGCAGGAGATTTATATGGAATAAGTGGAAGCTACCAATCAAAACCACTTTGAATCCCGGATGAGTTACATTGCAGTAAAGTACAGTGTGTGACAAATTCTTCTTCTGTCTTTTGGGTCTTTCCTCCCTCATTGGACATCCAAGACCATTTTAGAATATTAGCCAATATTCTCAGACCCCATTCACACAATGTATTCATGTGAAAATGGAAAACTTCTGTTGTGTGTTTTGGGTGTCAGTTTACGCAACAACAGTGCTCAGAGCCACAGCAACTGTATCATTTTGAAAACGTCTTCCAAGGTGAAACTTTTCAAAAATGCCCAGACTTTATCTCCACGGGAGGCGTAGGGGAAAACACAACTTTCATGAATCAGCACATGCGCGCTACGGTCGTATAAATTGTTCTGCGCACGCACGAGAGAGATTTAATTCAAAACATTTTAAAAACAAACCTTGATTGAACTTCAGCTGGATTATACAACAACAACGCAGTGGGCTCCATAATTAGCCGCGACGCATCAGTGCATTCACTATAACAAGACCACTCTCCTTTTCTAGCATTAGTCCTTCAAAGCCTTTGGTGACTAAAAATTGAGGAAGTCGCTGCAGTAGGGCAAAGAAATAGTCCCACACTGACTTCCCTATAAAACCACAAGTAGTTCTATTTATGAATCACTCAACAAACCACATCTATTTATTTTTATTGATGAGCCATGAGGGAACCTGTTGTGGGGTTTCCTTTTTACCTTTGAATGAAGCCGTGTCAACAGTCGGTGAAGATAAATGACGTGAACAAACAGATATGTGAGTAAGAAAGGACCTTGTTTGTTTCTCAGCATGAAGGCAGTGGTTTCTTTTTGTTTCATTGTGCATGGTATAAAACACACGCTGATCTTTTTTTTTTCTACTGAACACATGCTGATGTTTTCTCATCCGGTCGTATAACAGAACTTAAGATATTGCAGTAGAAAGCCTTGATTTGCTGCAAACAGACACATGCAGGCTTTTAATGCTCTCAAATTAAGAGTTTTGAGGAAAAGCTTTATGTAGACGTCGCATTAGAGCGTTCGCTTTGTGTACCGGTTCAGGCCTCGGGACAGTCGCAACACATTTGTCACACTCCATTTGGCCTTCATCGACTCATGAATAAAGGACTTAATCTGGCAACCGGTCGCAAGGTTTCAACCTAACTACCAGCCTCAGATTGCAGGCAGCTTCTACGGGGGGGCTCCTACCTGCAAACCTCTCATTCTGTTAGACAATGCGAAGCCCCACTTTGTTGAGTACTTAGGGAGTGAAAGCAGATCAGTGAGTGAGTTTTTTTTTTTTTTTTTTTTTTTTTTTGTGGGTGGTTGAGCTGCTGTGAATATTTGCTTGCATACTTTTATTGAAAGAACAAACAGTACGGAGGAAAGCTCCCATTTCTGTGGTTTATGAATCATATACTGATCTTCATTACAAGCCTCGGCAACTAAAGACAGACTTATGTTTTCATTTTATTTCATTACAAACACTTTTTAAAGGATTTTTTTCCCTCCCCTTTTATCTGTTGCATGCACTAACAGGCCAGCCACTCTGAAGCTTGGAGCCAAACATTTCTTCCTTTAAATGGTTGTTGTTTCCCCGTCATCAAGAATATTAGTAACAAATTGCAACATTATGGCCTGTGCACAGATCTCGTTTATTGGAGAAAAGGCTGAAATTCCACGAGTGATTGACTGACGTGAGCGGTGTTCAGAGACATTGCCAACTTCCTCACGAATGATGGGTGCTGGAAATGCGGTATTTAGCTCGACGTTTAGTGTGGATGAGGTTGTCACTCATGATAGCGCCACAATGGGTTTGAGGGGCCTCCGTTCAAAAGATGGCAATATTTTCTTGTTGCCGTGGCAATAGCTTTGATTGTGGGAGTTTACCTGGTAAAGGGACTGTGAAGAAAATCAGCCAAAAGAAGACAAAGGAGCTTCTATTGAGCATGGGCCTGTTGAAAAATAAAGAGATTGCTCTAATGGAGGAGGAGGAGAGGTAGTTTTGCAGCTATGGTGGCTGATTATCTTAATTATGCTCAGTCCCTTGAGATGCATTAAAGTTTATGTAAACAGCAGCACAGGGAATGGCCGTCTGTTCCCTCCCTCTCATCTTCCACCTCCTACAACATCATATGTTTTTTTTTGGGTTTTTTTTGAGCGAGTTGTTTAATTCTTCCTCTTTTCCTCTTCAAATCTGATTTTGTCTGTTTATGTCTAAGTGACTAATTTGATTTGAGCGTGTCTGCAAACCTCATAAACCTCGTGGAAGTATTTGATTGATGGTGACAGGCTGCAACAGCCTCACAAGACTTCAACCAGGCGTCTAGTATCATGGCCGGCAGCTGAAGCCACTTTAGAAGTAACTAATAATGACTCCTTCATAGTATCTATGAATAAAACCCAAAGTTGCTTACTTTCATATCGTGTGTTTTCTCTTCTTGAGTTTTTGAGGACGGAGAGTCCATGGTTTATTTGTCTGGATCTCTCTTGGATTACTGCTGAAGAACACTTCTAGCTCTAGAGATGTGAACAGCAACATAGGAAATCCTCCAAGGTAATTTGGACTACATGGCGGCTTAACTGTACATCCAACAGGAATTAGTTGACAAAATTATCAAAATCCACTCTGAAGCATACGACGGCTATGGTCGAAAAATTAAGCTGAAAAACCATGCCGGGTATCAAGGTGTATTGACTCACGGGGTTGAGGTACAGTGTTGATGATAGAAATCCAGTGTTTTCGACTTCGACTTGTGTCTTTTCTCCATTTTGATTCCTTCTCTGTTCCTGGCTGACTGTAATACAGGAAACCCTAGGTTTTCAGATATTCAAAGGCAAACACATCTTAGCCGATTGGCTCCGGGTGGTTTGCTTCGCATGAAAACCGGCCCTTTATTAATGATTTATGTGCAGATTTTATGCACCCTCCTTTGTGTCCTTCACATCGGGAGCTATGATTGTCATACTTTCCATCTTTTTCACATTAGCATTCTGGTTCTGACCGTATGACGAGATTTCCGAAGTTTGCCAAGTTTGTGGCGGCACTTTGCAAATG
>OMNM01040217.1:0-17578 GCA_900302745.1 Parablennius parvicornis
CCTGGAAAGGGGGAGCTGGTGGGAGTCGAGGGTCTTCTATGGGGGGAGCTGGCGGGGGTTGAGGTTTTGGTCAGTTGGAGCTGGTGGGGGCCGGGGTTCTTGTTTGGGGGGAGCTCGTGGATCCACAAAGTACTCAGAGGAAACCCACGCACACGTGGGAAGAACATGCAAACCCAAGAGAGAAAGGCCGTGGTGGATTTGAACCCACGACCTTCTCGCTGTGAGGCAAAGCTTTAACCACTGGCCCACCATGCGGTCCTGAATGTGTGTTTACATTTAAGGAAAATACGCCGTTGGTTTCATTTGTGGGAAGATTCCAGAAATCATAATCTAAAACACTGATTAGAAATGTGAAGTTTTTGCATGTTTTAAATAACAATTCTCTACAGTTTGGTAAACTTCGTGTCTAACCAACCTGCCGCTACCTTCCTGCTGCTGTTTTGACCCCAACTCGTCCCATTACCATCCCAGCTGTGATAAAACAAGGCCTGGACGTTATGAACATGTGCTTCTTCGTGTGGACGGTGAACAGAAGCTCCACCAACAGTCTAACTGTCAAATCACTGCACTCATTGGCATGGAAGACTAGTTTCAGAACCTTTTCATTTAAGATTTCGAATATACACGAGCCGGGACCGAAGCCATGTGTGTCTGCTTCAGTGCTCAGCTTTGAACATATTAAATATAGTAAAAGTGCTTGAAAACAACCACCTGTAACAAAACCACCAACCAGGTTTGTGTTGAAAACAAAGGAATAGTATTTTCAGGTATCTTTCGCAATGTTACCTTGGATTAAAAACTACAGTTTCAAACATATTCAACTGATCGCCAGATTCCGATAATGTTCCACAGGGCCTCTAGGTTTTCTCTAATTTTATATCACATTTCCAGGTAAAAACTCCTGAATATAACCAGATAATCGTCAGACCTGATAATGCAGGTGCTGAAGGTAGAGCCGGGTGTCATATTATTTCATTTGACAGTCCATATTATTACTTGAATAAATTATTCCTCCATCTATCGCCTACAGTCCTGTCGTTTGGAACAAACCTCAAGAGGATATCAGTAACTGATCAACACAAAGCTTTAATGGGAAAAACACCCAAAACAGATCTGTTACTTTTATCCTGACAGACAGTTTGGAAGTGAAGTTGCTCACAAAGCTACGTCGAGAGTTCAGAGAAAGCATATCAAGGGGAAGTCGGTGCAGCTGTCAAACAGAGCCAACAGGAAACATCGCCGAGAGGAGCAGAGTCTGCTGACTGGTATTTCTGCGAGCTCAGACTCCTGACGGCGGCCTGTGAGGGATCCTTCAAGAGACGCTTTCAGATACCAGGGACAAATACAACACCCAGAGGAAATGTCGACACGCTAAGACTGAAAATATAGCAAAAGGGTGGGAGATAAACATGTGCCTTGTTTAAAAAGAACTGAAACTCAACAATATATCAGAAGGCTTCATATGCTGTTTCCAACAAAACTCTGATCATCACCACATATTTTTAAGGATTTAAGATCCTAAAAGTTAAAACCATTTTTGACTATCGGAAAATGGACAACACTTCAGAGTACCCAGTAACCTCTGATTTCAACACTTAAGACTTTTCACAAAGAAACAACTACCAACATATCCAACAAAAGTCGTCTAGAGACCAGAGGCAGCAGGAAAACACACTTCTGACCAAAGAAAAACAAGTACAACTGAAATAAACTACTTTACCCATCCAACCTTAAATATAGACATGCGGTGCACTTTGAGCCCCGTCTGCACAGATTTATCTTCTGGGTTTTACATTGAACAGTGCAGACATTCACACACCACTGATCTTGCATCACAGGCACGAAGTTGCAAAACAAACAAGAAAGTTGTGTTAATACTTGAATGACATCACCCTGCGTTTGTGCAGCAGAAGCAGATGCAGCAGCAGAACAGTTCCTGGTTAAGTTCCTTAACTTGACAAGAGTCCTTCAAGGAAACTGCAGCTCCTACACTTGTTTCTCAAACTCGAGGGCATGGCAAGTTGTCATGGATTCTATTTTCACATTGTTCAGCTCTGAAAATGATCTCACGCTTTGTTTCAACAGGAATGTGAGCATCTTGTATGACTTGATATTATTACGTTGATAACGAGGCTTTTGGAACCACCAGTTGCTTTATTGGTCTTGAACAGTTTCTGTTGCCGTGTTGCTGGTGGTGTTTAGAATTAAGACTGAATACGATTAAGGATTGCTGTCACTACTGTCAGAGCAGTCAGCTCCCGCCCCATGTGGGGCAACAAGGCATCTGAAAAACCTTCTCTCTCGGGCATAACCTTCTCTAGAAGATTCATGTGGAGTCTGTGACCCTCCACCACTGTAACAAGGAGCACACTGGGTGAAGGATGGACAACATGTGCGGCGTACGTGCGGGATGAGTGCTGGTGGACTGACTCAGTTTGTACCAGTGTAGTTAAGCATGATTGCAAAGCAACAAGTGCTGTTGTGAGGCAGCTGGTGTTGTGGTAAAACTCACACCTGGTTTAATCCTGAGAAAGATGGGTCCTGAGAAGAGCTAACAGCCAAGCTTCTTTTCCTCTTCCCCACTGACGAGTCTAAACACTAGGGCAGACAGTAAAGGGGCAGGGGTCAAAATTACACAGCCTCCATCCACCTTCAGTCACAGTCACCATGAGTACAACAGGCACATCTGTCTGCACCCACATTGTGTTCAGAGCCCTTATCTGACCAACGGTGTCCAGTCCAAAGTCTGTAATACAGGTCTGGACGGACAGAGGCAGCGAGACTTGTGGTACAGATATGATCGTTCTGGCCATCAGTCTGGAGGACGGGACAACCGTGGAAAGATCAACCCTGTACCACAGCAGGACAGAGACAAAAGTGTCTGTGGAATTGCCTTGCCATTTTGTCTGATGCGGACAGAACAGGCCCGTGCAGACAGGCAGTGTTATAGCTCACAAAGACTGGAAGGGGAAAGAAGTTTCTGGCATGAAATAGGAAACAGTCACAAGTCGTCTCTTCCTTACCAAGAAAACATGTGAAATTGCTTCTGCAGAGAGAGATCTTTTACCAGCCCTCAGAATTAGTGGATTCATGATATAGGAGACAATGCCGATCTCCAGTGTACATGACAAAATAGGAACATTTGTTCACTCCTGTTGTAGACGCGTGTGGACGCTGCACCACAGTAGAAACTATCAGCGTACTCTGGTGCAGTCATCCGGATTTCTTTCCTGTCCAGCTTTTTTAAAATGCTCCTTGATTTTCTTGTTTAGAAGCTTTGCTGCTAGACAACACCTGATCTGAATGCCGTTATGAGGCCTGATGATCCATTCACTTCAATCAGACGTTCTGTAGCAGAGAAACCTCTAAAACAACAAGAGCAGGACAGTAAAACTTGCTGTGAGCTCGTCCGTGTTTAGCTTTATTTCTCTAGTTTAATGTGCTCTCTTCACTGCAGAACACACAATTTACACACTGATTTTCTGGTACACAGAGTATCAGGAAATTACATTGACTACAGGACAACAGAACTATTAAAATTAGCCCACAACAATAAACACAGTCCTATATAGCTGTCTTTTTCCTTAATGTACGAGCACTGTTTTGGGGCCTGAACCCACACAAACATTACAAGTACGGCTTATTTAAAAGCAAAATACAAGGGAACACATGAACATCGGTGTGCCAAGTTGAGGTAGACGCATAAATGAGACGATCATTATATAAAAAAAAGTGCTGCACAAACGAAGACAGAGACTCAATTAGATACACTATAACATAAATAATCTGGAAGACAATAAACTATAAACTCCTGCCTAATTGCCATGCCAGCATGTGGGTGTTTAGAGAGGGACCCAGCATAAGGATCTGGCGCAGTTTTTCATTTGGGGGTTAACGCATTGGCAAGTTTTCTAAATAGAAAATAACCTAGATGTTAGGGCTGTACGCAAGAGTAAATGTGTGTCTAACCTGAAAAAAAAAAAAAAAGTTTTCCAACAACACTGCAATCATTCTAAGCGTACATCTAAATAAGAAATTGAGAGCAAAGTGTGGCAGCTTGCCTATCAAACTGGCAGCAACAAGTTTAGAGTTCACCTACATAAAACACAGACAAAAGTCAGTCCACCGACAGGACATCAGCTCCAGTCTGCAGTCCGCATTCACTTACTGCCTCAACATCCACAACACAGCCTATGAGAAGCAGCACTGCTTGTCGTATCCATTCTGTTCACTTCCAACAAGAACCACACGTGATCTCACTGAGCTCAGTTCTCCCATCAAGCCTGACCAGTGATCAGTTAAATGGACAGATCAGAGTTCAAACTGCAATTGAAAGGGTGCAGTTCGCTCCAGGGTGGAAATGCTCCCTGGAGCATTTCCACCCTGCTCCAGAGGATCAGAGGAATGCAGAGGATACATTCACAAGCACCGACGACGTCTGGTCTGCTACTGAGCTAACACTAAATGACTGAAAGCTGGTTTACAGTTATGTACATGAGTAGCTGGGGAAAGCTCTTTCCCTGTGGGACGTCCCTGAAGATTTGACCAACAGATGAATGACAGAATGCACTGATGAAAAACAACCCTACTGTCTGCTCTTCTACTTGGCTGTCTGAACCACTGACACACAGTGGGAAATTCTATCTAATAAGTGTTTTCAGAATGGTGGCCTGTTCAACAATGCTGAAATCTTTGGAAGGAAGGACTGAGGAGCACACAGAGGATGTTCATTAATTTGTTTCAGGTGAAGGGTGAGTCATTCAATTACTTTCGATTGGCACTTATATGATCCTGTTATCTTTTAACTGAAGTTGATGTTATACTTGATTAATACAGAGGTCAATTTGAATCAAAGTCCAAATGTTTTCCTACGTGAAAGAAGGCTTCTTTGTGCCCACTGGTGCCAACGTAACTCCTCAGTGTCCCGAGAAATCCCAGTGAAAGAGACCAGAGCAGGCAGCTGTGTGTTGCACAGATTGTCGTGAACTGAAGGAAAGGTTGTGTTCAACAGTGACACTAATCTGCAGTACCGAGTTCCTGACGGAACAACCTGCAGACGATCTGAACTGGAAACCTCAGCTCCAACTTCAGCTCTTTCGGCCTCTGGAGTGTCAGGACAAAGATGAAAGGACACTAGTGGACCAACGTTTAGAGAGTTAGGGTGCATGACCGAGAACGTGGATGAAGCAGGACTTTCCACATTGAGAGACTAACTGGATTCTATTGAATTACCACACTCAGTGAGACAAAAGAGGACCCTCATAGTCTTTCTGAAACATCTTCCCCATCCAAGCGAGCTTGGCTCGAGGCCATGTGGATACGGAGATTCGTCAGAAGAAAAAAAAACTATGACATGAACTCCTGTAGACCACGCACGCCGTTTTCTTTCACCACAGTTGCAAAACCATATTTTCTAGAAATCAACTGTTAAAAGGAATAATTACAGTAACAAAGTAACAAACAAATAATAGTTTTCTAGGAATTACATTTTTGTTGGTTTTAGAGTCTGGGTGGTGTTTAAATGTTTAATAAATCTAATTTAAAAAAATCTTTTGTTCCACAATAACATGTTTTCAGAACTGGACTGCAGAATAAAAATTCCTGTCTTTAGCCTTGTTTGAACTGCGCAGCACTAACACATCTGTACTGTTCCACGAGGCGGAGCTAAAACGCAGCCATCTGACTATTCTTCATTTGAGACGTTTAAAAGTTGCTCTCCAAAGTGTCGGCCTCATGTCGTTTGGTGGAGGTTAATAAAGTGCCCAGACGAGGGTTTACTGTACGTGTGCGTTTGTTTTCCGCTTTAGCGACTCCACGTCACTTCATTTGACGGTTTAAAGGTGTTGACTAGAGCACTGCTGCCTGGTGGTTCTTTAAATGTCATTAATGGCAAGCAGATGACTGACTGTTAGCATACCTCTACAACAATAAAGCAATGACTGAAACATCCCTACAGAGTAGTGAGGGGGGGGGCGATGCTTACACTTTAATTGAAAAGTCATGTGTTCCTAAACAAAAAAAACATCCCGCCTTGTCGTTACTTTAATTTAAAAGAACAAAACTAGTTTGAATCACTTAGAATTTTCTTCGCAAACGAAAAGGAAACGTTTCCACAGCACTGAGGTTATGGTTCCTCTGGTGGAAATTATAATAAAGCATCAGTGTTTGATGGCAAAACACTAGTTTTCACTCACACTGAGAAAAGGTAATGTTTAAATCACACGAGGGAAGAGCTCAGTTCAGAAGCAACATTTTTCGACACCAGCCGCTTGGTTTAGCATGTGACACCGCAATAAGAGCCGACAAGAACATATCCCATGGAAACTTCTGATGAGTTTACTGTTGTGGAGATTTGCGGGAAAATTATTGAGATGCTTCTATGAACAAGCTCTACTTTGACATGACAATAAATTTCAAGTACTTCTGCAACTGAACCTGTCAAATTCTACCTACGTTGTATGTCAAACTGACAGCATGCAAATCAAACAGACCCTTGAGTGATACGATTACGACTTTTGGACAATATAAGTCCATCGGTGGAATTGGTTTATGCCGTGGTAATAGATCTAAAGATGCAGACAACAGATCAACATATGTGTGGCCAGTCTCTATTGAGGTCATTAATATCAGGAAGGATCACTATCAGCTGTTGCCAGACCAAGACAGATATACTACTAATTTAAAAACCAGGCCAAGGAGTACTGAAAACATCATTTTTGCAGTTCTGCGCTGCCATCTGCAGACAGTTGAATGTTCTTTGTGATGAAACGAGCACAGAAGCTAAATATGTAGATCAGGCAGACATGAGGACGGTGTGGCACCTGGACGGGTCTTACCTTGTTACAGTGACGACCAATGCCCATGAGAAAGTTGTCTGGTTTGATGTCTCTGTGGATGAAGTTCTTTGTGTGTACATACTCAATTCTGCTGATCATCTGAAGAGGAAAAACAACTGGAGTTAATGTTTCGTTGGGCTACATTGCTCTGCCTTCTCTCCCTCCACTGAAGTTCTGTACAGGTTCTCACAGCCTGTCACAGCAAATCAATCGGCAAATGAAATGCAGATATTTTGCCATCATGAAGGATCATACAGAGAAACTGAAATACACAGTAATTCAAACTTTGGAATTTTCTACATAGAACTCTGGTGTCAAAGCTGAAGCAGAAGGGAACCACTGCACTCAGCAGTAACCTGCTACATGCGGACGGTCCACGCGTCTCCAGCATGTCCACTTTAGGAGAAATGACGGTGAGTGGCGGTGGGCTACCTGGTCTGCCAGCATGAGGACCGTCTTCATGGTGAAGCGGCGAGAGCAGAAGTTAAACAGGTCCTCCAGACTGGGTCCGAGCAGGTCCATGACTAGGACGTTGTAGTCCTTCTCTTGGCCATACCACCTGGTGACGAAACGGCACAAGTTTAACCACTGACCTTTAATCAGACAGACGGGCGACTTTAGACAAAGTTAGATGAAAACACATCTTCTCTACAACTTCCTCTGTTCAAACGAGAAGACGGCACACAAAGCAGCCACATTTTTTTTTTTTTTTTTTTTAAATGTAGAGAAATACAACTGGTAACATCTGTGAAAAGTTCATTTAGTTCAGTTGTCTTCCAATTACTGTAAATGTAGATGGCTGTATAGCACAATCTGGGATCGTGTTACTGAACCCTGCTGCTCGCCTGTGGGAGAAGGTTGGTTTTGTTTTAAGTGTGATCATCTGCACAGAAAGGTGGAGACAGACAGCTGCTCTGGGAGGCTTTGAATAGTGGATCAGAGGGTCAACAGAGACATGGGTATTATGCACTCTGTAGCAGAGGGAGCCAGCAGGTTGTAGTTCACTACAAGGGGAGTTCTAGAAAGCGCCGGGCCTGGATGAAGCAGTAGACACAGAAGACGGGTGATTCCATAGATCAATATGAATTCCATCCACAGAATGTTTCAAGGTACGAGAAGAAAAGAGCAGTCACGTCAAACTATTCATCAATAACAAAGTGAGGAGAGGTGGACGGCAGAGGGAACTCTATCATTATTCAAAAGCGAACAGCAGTTCAATAAAGTCAACAGAAACAGCTTTATGATTTCAATGAGAACTTTGAAGGAGTTGAGTGCTTAACCGTTTGATAAATACCCGGATGTAGTTTAGCCTTCCTGACATCGACTCCTTTCTTTCTGAGCGTTCAAGCTCAACAGGGTGCCACAACTCCAACATTTACTCCTTTCACTCAACAAGTAGGAGCAACCCTGACTCTTCAGCTGATAACTACAGTCTATTCTGCACCCAGTGGCGCCTTTGAATCCAGACCGCAGAAAAGCAGAGTATGGCGGGACATTTCTAACTATTGACTATAAATTAGATTTCTATTGCTAATCATAGCGAGATTATGTGAAAATGAGCAAATATTATGAACGGATTTTCACTAAACAGTGTTCCCACAGGTGCTGTTTCTAAAAATGGCGCTTCGGGGCTGCTTTAAAAGAAGGAACAAAGTGAGTGCATTCCCACTTCTCCAGGATCAATACGCCACCCAACATTAGTAAAAGATTAATGATGAAACAGTCTGTGTTTCTTATAAAGTCCTTCGACGATATGCAGGCTACTTGAAGACTAATTAGCAGAGATAATTAAAAGAAAATAAATAGGGGGTGTCAATTAAATTGACATATACTTTTTTCTTATATATACAGTATCTATATTTGTCACGGTACAGATGAGTTTGTTTTGGCCCTTGAGTTGTATTCACATTAAAATGAGCAATCATAATAGCAACCACTCCATATATTTTCTATTCGTGGACAGATAGATTGGTCGATTATTTGAAAAATTGGTCAAAAAGATTAACCGTTAGGAGGTTTGTTGGTGGTGGCTGCACTACTTTCCAGTAACCCGGACACAGCAGATAAGAAGACAGACAAGAGCAGCACTCACTGCACTGATAAAGTATCTTCCTCTTTTCTGTACATTCAGCCCGGGAACAGCAAAAGCCGAGCCAAATGCAAAAGACCCTTATTAAACTATCCGTATCTTGACGGTACTTGTTGGAATCAGCCTGAAGAAGCTTGAACTCCTATACTGGAGTTCTAAGTGCAGAACTCTAATAGAAATTTCAGTTTATACAGTTAAGCCTCACAAATATGTCTTGTATGCAACATATCTTGCATCTGATGGACTTTCACAGTAGCGCTACACTCTGGGTCTGGAGACGTGGGTCTTTGTTCACTGCTGGACTTTGCCTACAGTTTGAAACAAACAGGAAGTGAACAGAGAGCGTCACGTAGACCACATCGTGCATGTTGAATAAAAGAAGAAAAGCTAACAGAGCTGCAACGTATAAAAAAAAAAAAAAAAGAGCATGTTAAGAAACTGTCTGGTGGACAGACGGCGAGGTGTGGACACTTCTCCCTAGGGCCTGTACTACCACACTGGATTTTGTCTTATCACGATTAACTCTGGTTTTCGCTTATCGAGGTAACTTCAGGATTAACTCTGGTTTCATGAACAGTGAAACATGAAAAGTAAAATAATAACCACAAAAGTAAAATAGCAAATAATTCAAATAATACTTGAGATGCATTTCAAACAGTCACATCTGCTCACACAACTGACCTGCCATTGACCTCTTCATCTCAGGTTTTCTCTCAAAATGCAGCGATTTATAAAAATCAACTCTAATGTCTGGAACCTGATTATTAAAAATTTAACAGCTTTACGAAGGTTTTACTGCTCAGGCATCCGATAAGAGTTTTTCTCGGCTTCTGAAAAGGAGGCGCATTATTAGGTCTGAACCGTGTTTGTTTACGGTGCCTACGAGCAAATCGAGGTTGGTTTCCTTTTGTCTTCCAGGAAAAGTTCAAACTATTCACACACGACGAACGTGGAGTTTCTTCTGGGGACCAACTCCTCCAGCCACATCTCCCCGCTACATAACCACAAAAGACACGCTCGTAATTCATTATTGGTTGGTCAGGCGCACATGAAACTTCTGATGAGTCTGTGCATCAGCATAGAACTGCAACATATAGAATGTTCTAGTTCTATGCTGCGGCGTTGCCACACAGAATAGAACTGCAACGACAAAATGTGTTCTACAGACACATCTCTCTGCTCCTCAACATGTTCTTATCCTTCTTGATCTAATATTGCACAAACTAATGGGATAAACTGCATTTAAACTCCAGTCATGTCTGAGGTTTGCACACTCGATGTACTGCGGAAGTGAATGCTTCACTGCTGGTTTGAATGCTGAAGATTTACCTGGTCAGGTCACCTTTTTTTTTTTTTACGCCGCCTGATGGCTAATTTTTATATGAAAGAATTTATAACGAGTGCCTTGTTCACATTTTGATGGTTCTTTTATGATGCTGTGTGAATCTTTAAATAGGTCTACTCGGTTGGCCCACCCCAGCTGCATGAACCTCAGTGCCTTCATGTTTCAGAATAACAACATCAACTCCTCACTTGAATAGCATGTAGAAATATTACCACACGCTGAAAAACATCCTTTCAACAATAACATGAACACGCTACATGTTGACCTTCACTTCACGGCCAGGATGGACTTTCATGTGATCCGATATCGTCGGGCAGAAATGTGATTTCCATTTCACCCGTAAGCTTGTTGTCTTTCTCCGGAGAGCTACTGTTGCTGTAAACCATCCATCCATCCATTTTCTACCGCTTATCCGGGGCCGGGTCGCGGAGGCAGCAGTCTTAGCAGAGATGCTCAGACTTCCCTCGCCCCAGCAACTGCTAAAAACTTGACAGCAGGATTGCATATTGTTGTGGTTGTCATGAAGGCGTTAGAACTCTTTTAGACCTAATCATAAGTTATACAACAATATAAAGGCCCACCCAACAATCTGGACATTTCAAAACAACTACTGTACTTTTCTCCTACGCCTCAAATCAGAAAGCTCCAGCCACTACAGCGCTGAAGTTAGCCAGAGCGAGGAGAAGTACGCTGGGCCGTAGTAACAGTGGAGGTGGGGCAGCAGGACCAACAGGTTAGACAGGCTTCAACATGAAACTAGCAGTTGTAGCACTGCAGGCACACTTGACAGAGAGAAAAACACTGGAGCTACAGATCTACAAAGAGAGACACAGCTGATAAACCATGTCACAGATCAAACAGCCATCCATGCTCCACACCGACTGAACACAGGTCCTCGTCGTTTACTCCGCTTTCCATTAGTCACCCTGATGCGACAGTGCTCAGGAGTCTCATTCACAACACTTTTAAGTCGTGTTGGCACAAAGCAACCGTCAGATAAACATGCTTATCCAGTTCAGGGTCGCGGCTTGCTGGAGCCAATCCCGGCCTACTGTGGGCGGGGCATTAGGCTAACCCACATAACCCACAATAAACACACCTCGGTCCAACTGTGAATGAACTATTTTATGAGTAATGAGTAAGGATTCCTAAAGGCCACTTCATACTACTTTCTCAGTCGATGTTGGTCTGTGTGACATCGATATGGACAGCCGCTCTGTGAGCGAGGGCCTGCCAAGTGCAGACTGAGCACAGCGACTGCGCTGGAGCAGCTACAACAACGGAGTCTACTGAGCTCGAGTGAGGAGATCCTCCGTCTCCCGTATGAACAATCACAGTTTAGATAAAAGTAAAGTTCAGATGGCTCAGGTCTCCTGGAGAGAAGGATAAACTACCTGTGAAGAGGAAAACGACAACACCAGACGTGGAGATGTTTTCGTGATTGTTATGGAACGCGTGCCGACATAGACCCTGATATGTAGTCTGAATGGAAGCGCATGTGCATCGGCGGATGTACAAAGCAGAAAGTATGGACGAGCGTCGACAGGCTCTCAGCTGTGAATGTGACTGGAGACGTGCTGCTGCTGCTGCTGCTGCAGACATGGACAGCAGGTGAAACGGGAAAAGTGATTCAACATTTGAGCCGACACACACAATGCAGCCAGTAATTAATCACACTGCAGATAACAGCTTGAGGTGAGCTACAGTTACAGCCACACCCAGTCAAGTCAAAGGTTTTAAAGTTACGTGAAGAGTGGGAAACATGATTCCCACGTCTAGCAACATATCTGTTGGAGAATGATATAAACTGAAGCTATCATTTCTCCATGTTTTCAGTTCAATTTTATTCCTCACAATTGTGAGTAAAAATATTAAATCTCTGAATCAAAATATTAATGGACCTCAGCCTAATATTGGTGTGAACGATGGATTTATATTCATATGGATGCATGTATGCTTTACCAGTGTCACAGTCAAGCCATTCTGGGATATTGAGTTCACCAGAGGGCCGACAGAAACATTCCGTGGATGATCAACAGGTGAAGTGTGGCCACAAAACAATGAACCTGTCAAATGTCAAAATTAATCAATACCTTTCACTATGGAAACCAGTATTTTCTGACAGCCCCTTTTCAGTGAAAATCCAGCAGATCTGGAAATGAAAAGGATTTGAACAAAGCGCACAGGGGCGCGCTAAATATCAGAGCGAGTTAATATACCAGCAGTGACCACTGGGAGCAGCAACATGCAGACTGGGTGTGCTTTGTGTCTGCTGGATCACTCTAACCATCAGTACAAAACACATAATAGAGGAAGGGAAGTTTGATGCTTGTTTTTCTGAAAACATTGTTAGACCACACACTTCTCTTAGCACTGCTATTATTGCGTCATTTGTTTTGTTTGAGTTACAACCGTGACCTGAAGGTGCGTCCTCCCTCTTTGATGTCTTAACTGACTGGGGCCCATCGACACCAGAACGCCGGTTCATGTAAAAGCACCATTACAGGCCAATCATCCACAGGGAGTGGAGCTCTAGGAGCCCGAAAATGTCTTCTTCTTCTTCCTTTTTTTTTTTTAGACATGGGTCGCAAAGTGGAGAAATTCTAAAAGTCTGGCTCGGCTTTGAGGTGTGGACAGCAAAGATGATTGTCTGTGGAAAAGTTACGACATAATACCCACCCCCACGCAGTTTGCAATGCCATCCAATAACCACAACAATGGTGGACTCCATGCTCCAGGTAGCGCTGCAGAAGCTACTGATACTAGCAGGAGGAGCAGGAGTATAGAGCAATAGGACTCAAGAGTTATATAGAAGTCTATGAGCAGGAGTCTACTTCTATAATTCTATGGGCTCTGCGTCGTCTTCTGCATTTTTGGTGTATTTGGTTAGTCACAGCGCCCCTACAGGCCTGGCACATGTATTACAGCCCTGAATCCTCACATTGAGCTGTCCTCATGGAATCTTTTTTGAGAACAACGGGGAGAACAGATCCTTTGGCCCATGTGGGCGGGGCCTGAGAGGAGCGGCTGAAGGTCCTGCACAAGTCATCTCTGTTGGTTTCTTTGTGAGGACAAACCTGTTCTGCCATTCATAAAGCGCCACCATTTCTCTACCCAGGCAGATTCCTGACGTGGTGTACAAGGCTGCTCAGATAAATACAGAACAGGGAAGGAAAGTTACCTCCAAGTGTTCCTGTGAAACAAATGGCAGCCGTTGACTGACAGATCTCTGGTAGCAGCACAAAACCAGTTTGTACAGGCTGGACCTTGAAGGAATGCTCTCACTTCTTACTTCAACAAGGCTTTCAGGTATCAAGGCAGATCACCGTGTTAGTCACTGACTTGGCACAGTCAAAACTCCTCTTAGAGTCAACCTATGAATAAATATGTGCCCCACCTTTAAATGACTCCACTGCCTGATGGCTCTGAATGACCCCCATCAACAGGTTCACTAGCAAACTGCACTCTGACAGTTTATTTGAGCTATGCTTCCTCGGTGTTGCAAATGTGACTCAATGCTACAAGATTTTTAATGCTTTACAGAGAGTGTGATGACAAGCAGGGTGGAGCCCTGCAGCCAGGTAACAGGAAGAAAACCAGTTTTTACTTAGTCAGCGACAGTAAATATTCAGTTACTAATCCACCGCTGCCCTTATTATGTGGCCTTACTTTAAGCTCGGTAATCAAGGGTTCAGGTTGTCTGCTAGTACAACACCACCACCACAACTCAACCTCACAGCTTTTGACAAAGAAATCTATCTACAACTAAAGCTGCAGGAGGCCAGAAGGCGCTCTCTAGTCACACACTGCATGGCGCATGAAGATTACTGCTTTAAAAAACACATTACTACAGAGAAGTGTGTGAAGGCAGGTGATACCCCAACACACACACACACACACACTTGCAGAAGTTGATTTTGCTGGACATACATTCACAATCCAAATAACACTTCAGTTGCTATGAAATAGCCTGGTGTACCATGAGAATCAAACAGTGTGTATAAAGTGTGACTTTTGTGATGAAAAATGCAGATGGATTGGCACAATCCCGCATTAAAAAGGTATAAAGCAAAGGTGTGGGCGTTTTAATCCTCTGAACTTTAACAGAGTCAACAATTTCCCAGATAGTATAAAACACAGAGTGCAGACACTTTATTTCTGCCAAAGATTGGTTTTAGAAACAAAAAGCCTTCAACAACCAACCAGATAAAAAAAAATAGCTCACTCTTCTGATCGTGCGGGAAACTGTAAGATTAATTAAGAAATCAACTGAAATATGGAAAAACAGAGACGTGTACAGAACATTTAGCTCATGGCTAACGCCTGGGAAACGTTCCATCTAAACCAGCCTGGTGGGAATAACTTCCACCAGCCAGATCTCTCTGCCTTCCTGCCACGGTTTCTTCCCTGCCGGGGAAGGAGAGCTCCGGGGCAGGAGAGGCCCAGGAGGAGGAGGAGGCCTGTTGTTTTCTTCCTCCGCTCCGCCGCCATTTTCTCTCCCCACAGGAAGACATGTTAGAGCTAGCACAACAAAAGAGGAGCGGCCATTTCCAGCCACGGCTCCCCGAGCCAGGCTTCATCTCGCACGGCCCACCGAGCTGAACCGAGCCTGGAGCCGGTGTCCGATCCCCGGTGTCTGGGCCCGGAGCCGGTGTCCGGGCCCGGGGCTCTGATTAGCAGAGAAAATAGTTCGGTGTCGATCAGCAGGCCTCATGAGCCGAGCTGCTACTAACAACTGTAGCTTAACCACCCGAACCCGTCCATAAACCCCGAACAGCCTGACTGCACCGGGACGGGCCGATCCGGACTCACCTGATGTGTGGGATCCCCACTCCTCCTTGTAGGATTTTGTACAGTTTGCTTTCGTACAACAGCTGTGGATGTCTGGCTTTCTGCGACTCCAACTTAACGGCGACCTCCTGGAAGCCAAACAAAGAGTGAGATTAATTGGGAGTTAGCTGGTCGGCTCACAGGCCGGTTAAAAGTTCGCAAAACTGATCCAGTGCATCCCGTTAGACCGAATCCCGGTCCTCGGTACGGTTCGGTAAATTAAACTGGTAGAAACGTTACCTCTCCGTTCGTGATGTTGATCGCCAGGTAAATGTCGCCGAAAGAGCCCGAGCCGATCTTTCGGACCAGTTTGTATTTCCCACCGACTATGAATTCGGCTTTGGAGCCGCTGCTGCTCGCCATGGCCACCGATTGGAACAATCCACCGATTAACTGACAACGGAAGTGGCGGAGGAACCGGGCCGTCAGCAGAACATTCAGTCCGGTTCTTTACGGATCTCTGATGACAGGCTGCGACTCCGAACAACAGCCGACGTCTTCCCGGGAGAGTCGCTTTATACCAGTGCTAGCGGTTACAACGGAACCTCGTAGCGTTTATCGTCCCCAAAGAAAGTCGAAGACTCGGCACGGAGAGAGCGAGAGCGATAGAACGAGCCCCGGGCCTCCGACAACCGCCAGCCGCCTCCGAGCTAATGCTAGGCAATGCTAACGCTGGCTAACATAGCACACAGAGTACGGAAACACGTCCACACCGCCTCCGAACCGAGGGGCAAAGCTGCTTTCTGTCGGTGGGAGTCGTTCCCCTTCCGGTCCGTAGAGCCCCTTTTCGATTAACTTCGAGGGTCGCAGCAGTCCGATCAGCGAGCAACCCACTCACTCCGCCATCTTGTCTTCTCTACCCTCTGCCTCGGCTTCCGCTCCGCAGCGCGAGGAGCTCGGAAATCCCGTGAGGCGTTCAGGGACTGTCGGAAATCACCACACACACAAACACACGCACACAAACACACGCACACAAACACACGCACACACGCACACACACACACACACACACACACACACACACACACACACACACTGTCTGTCTGTCTGTCTGCCTGTCAGATGTAGATATATATATAGATAAAAATATATATAGCTATGAGCTATGTAATGACAGATATGTATACGTGTATGTATGAATGTGTTTTTCTTAGCTTTCACGGAAATCATCAATTTTTTTTGTGTGCAATCAACACGATTGAGGGATGACGGTGGAATACACATTTTCTCTTGAATATTGATCAATACAAGCAATACCAGATCATATCAACATGATTAGTAAACAATACTCAGATCAGGCTCTCTTCAGTAACATATACTTTGTATCACAGGCCTTTACGGTTGCTGTTAAAAAGTATTGATCCAGGTGTTTGAACAGGTTCGAGATCAATATCCAACCTTCCCTGTATTTCTAGAATCCTGGATAAAGTAGTTTCAGTCACTTTGTGACCATTTAAGTCATATGTCATTTAAATTAGTTATTGTAACTTTGTAATCAGATTGAAACAAGAACTGCTTCTCAAGTCAGGATAGTCACTGAACGTGATGATGATGTGTTTTCAGGTTTTTCTGCTTTCTTTCACGTGCATGGACTTATAGTCCACCCTGCAAAATGTGTGACTATTCTAGAATGGTTTCTGATGTGCTGACATGTCGGCTACCCTGGTCTGTTTGTTCACAAGCTGATTTTAGTTTATCTGGAACAATCCTGTTTGATACATTGAGTTCAAAGAGGCATTTTAACAATTGAATTAGAGCCCCACTTCCACCCACCTCTACCATAATGTATCAGGACCATTACCTAACCACTCTTCAATTAGCTGAAGGAGATTCATCGACTGACACACGTGTGACACTCTGCCGCACACGCTTGCCATCACAACTATGGAGGCTGTTTTTGTGCTCGTGTGCTGGCCCCCGTGATGTCACTCTCCTCTGAGCCTCCACCTTCAGATCAGACTGTTCTCTTCCGACTTTGCAGCCACAGATCTCTATGGCTATCATACTATTTACAGCGGTGAGGACGTGCCCATCGCTTGTTTTTTTTTTTCTTTCTTTTATTCGTGAATCCACTACTACAACCACCAAATGAGAACATTTTGTTGACCTCCACCTCCTCCATGACTCTTTTGCTCTCCGTAAAATTCCTTTTCCTCATCTTTTCTGCCAGGACTTAGCATCAAATGCCAGTGATCAGCCGGCTGCTTGACATGCAAAATTATTGACGAGGTTCTTTGCATTGACCATTTATGATAGAAAGTGGACGTGGCCTCATTTAGTAGAATTCCAACTAAAAATGTATGTGCGCCCAAAAGCTGAAAATGGAGTGTGCCAAAGAAATTTGGGTTCTATAAAGCCGTGCATACGCACATCTGCACGCACTTCTCTTTTTTAGATCACAGTCCACCTGGAAGGTTGGGTCGTTCAGAGCCCACCCTCAACACGCCCAGTCTCTACCATAAACAGTCAATGCAAAGT
>OMNM01040222.1:3449-16703 GCA_900302745.1 Parablennius parvicornis
CACACACACACACACACACACACACACACACACACACACACACAGACCTGTTCTTTCCCTCCCGGTCTGTCTGAGTTGTTGTTCCTGCTGCTGTTGTTCTAATTGTTGCTGCCGCTTCGCCTCCAGCTCGCCTGCTGCAGGCAGACACCCGGGCCGCCTCACACTTTTCAGCAACACGCAGTTGTGATGACAAGTACGAGAGTTCCCTCTCAAGCTGCCTGTTCCTATTGCACAGCGCACCAATCCTCCCACCACCCAGCCCTCCCCGGCACCTCCACTTTCTCCCCTTTTCCTCACTCTTTGAAGCCGCTGGGATGATGATGACACCCGCCGTAATCGGTGGATGCTCAGCTTCTGACATGACACACAATCGAGAAACCCTCCCGAACTGATCCGGGGTTCGCTGTTGCATTGAGGCGCAGTGCGTCCTCTGACAAGTGGAAAGGCCTTTCACAGGAGAATAGAGGGAGTCGGCGAGGTGGGGCCTGTGATTGACAGCCCCGTTGAGAGAGCAAAGCCAGCGCCTGTTTCTATCTGATCTCTGCTCAGCAGTAGTGGCACGGTGGCTCTGCTGACCTGCTTTTTTTTCCCTGACTGGATCTAGGATCTGCTTATCTCTAGAGGGGGTGCTAAGATTAGTTCATTTGTGTTCCTGAGATGTTGCTTCCTGGGCAGATTTGGGATCGAGGGAATGTGAAAAGTAGAAAGTGTCAAAACGCTATAAAATATTTGAGTTTAGGCCTTTGTTTTTAGACATCCATTCCACTTCGGATTTCAGAACTGAGTTTTGTGTTATTTACCAGATTTCTAATTGATTATTTCCATCAGGCTGAATGCCTTACGTGTGGGGAATCCTGGTTCAAATCCCAGTTGTGGCAAGGAAATGTCTCCAGCATAAAAATCAGAGAACAGTGTGAGTTGCAGTGACTGATTGCTGTGACCTCCTGTCAAAGCAGAATAGACAGACCGCCTTCCTTTCACACAGCAACTGTTATTTGTCAGCTTGTTGACCACTGTAATGAATCTTGATGCTGTTGATCACTGAAACTGAAATAACAAAGTCGACATTAGACTACATTAAAAATCTGATTTAAGTGTGAATAAATCAGGTGAGATACAAAAAGAATGTGTGGGGCCGTTCTGCATACGCCTTGTGCCTGTTGCTGATAATAAAGATACATTGGTACAATATTTAACAGCTTCACAATGTATTAGAGTTCAAAGCCAGTGAGTCACTGAGCCTTAGTTTCAGACAAGGTCATTAGTGTGACACGAAAATAATGAAGAGATGAGGAATATGACCAAGAAAGGGCACGGAAGTGGGATGGGATGGCGATAGAAAGAAAGAAAAAAAACTCACGCAGCAGGTTTGACATTCCTGCTCAAATACTCTTGCTGAGCAAGAATTTTTGAATGTTGATTCGTTTCTCTGTATCTAAGACAAACTGTACCCATATGAATAATTTCCTGGGCATGTAATGTCAGTCAGGCCACATTTCAGTGCCAGCTTACAGTCTCTGCCCTGTTTTGAGATTTAAACTCATTCATATGTTTTTAAACCAGTTTAATGCATTTAAAGTTCATCGTAGGTTATTCAGGCTTGGTTTCACGTTAGAAACAAGGAAGGATTTTGTTTTGCTAAAACTCAAAATATGATCAATACGCAACCCAAAGTGGATTTCTGTCAAAAATCTAACTAATAGGCTAAACATCAGGTGAACTCCATGAATAAGCTTCAGATACACAGACCTGACCCCATCAAAAGCTGGATCATAGAGAAAGAGCTTCAAATACCAAAAGACTTTGTCATTCTGATGTCCGGAGGCGGTGAGTTCCACTTTTGAAAAAACAAGACGCCTCTATGTCTTTCAATGAAAGTGTTCAGGAATTTTAGAAAGGAGATACCTTGGACTAGCGTGGAAAATCATTATCACATGTATGATTTATTTTTTTTACTGAAAAATAAAATATGATTAATGTGACTTAAAACAACAAGTGAGATTTGCATTGGTGCAATATGACCCAAAATTATAACACAAATAAAGTACAATATCATACATGACAAGGCGATCCATTATTAGGTAATGCGATACAATATTATGTGATTCCAAGCAACTCAACATTAAATTGTACAATAACGTTTTGCACAATATATTTTGACATCACACAATATTATACCACTATGATCTGGTAAGGTACAATACGAAACCACACTAGTCAAGTCTTTTACCCAGAATGTATTTAGAGACAGTAAAGTTGAAAATGTGTCTTTTGTCAGTAAACTGTGAGATATAAACAAGCTACTTGTGAACGATGACTTCAACTGTTTATTGTTAATCTTTCAAACATGTCATTGCCTGGTAGAACTTATTTTAAAGTTAACTTTTGTTAATGTCACGATAGTCATTTAAATCTATATAGACATCAACAGTGAAGATTAAAAGGATGCCCCAACCTTTAGGCATGATGGACATTCTCCCACCTCGGTATGATGCAATGTGAAATTATGCAACACAAAGTAATCTTGACCGAGTTGGAATGCTACGGTAATACAATCGAGTACAATATGAAATGTTCTGACATGGTACAGTAAGTTATGGTATGATATCATGATCTCAATGTTTATCCAGGAGTATAGGATGACTTACATAGAGTATCAACACATTAAAAATACTACCATTAATGATGTGTACATCACTTTCTGGGGCCTGATGGTAAAACCCATGAAAGCAATGTCATCCTGCTGAAAACTTTTCACCAACTTGAAGACAATGACTAATGTGCAATAAAAAAAATAAATAAATTAAAAAAAAAAGGCCTTGAGAGGTCCATTTGGGAACATTTCCTCTTTGGGGATGTTGCTCATAAACATGCTGTTGATAGTCACACTGTAAAAAAAAAAAAAAAACAACAAAAAAACATGTTTATACTGTTTCACCTTTACCAGAAGTGTTTACCAAAGCTCAAATTTCAGGCTGAGTCCTCCCAGCAGTGCGTATAATGTATGAAGTGCTAATGCTGGGCTATTTTTAATGCAGGGGCTGTGTGGGAGTCCTCCTGTTTACCAGCAACAGAAGGGTAGAGGAGAATCAGCTATCCACCATCGCTGCTGGAAACCGGCTGGTGCAACAATTTGCTTTTTAGTGTAATCTGAAAATCCAGTCAGTGCTTCACCTGGGTTAGAGACTAAAGATACCCTAAGGGGAAATAAGCGGGCCTGATATTTTCCTGCTGGTGTGAAAGTAGAACTCAGTAAAGAGTAAACTTGCCCTTTTATGATATTTTCACAACCTATTTTATCACTATAACGGCCTTGTAATTGGGCAGTTAAAACAAGGATGTATTTTTGGGGAGATAGTTGTTAATATTAAGCCAATTACTTTACACAATATCTCGACTAATTTTGATTATTAAGATGCCTATTTGTTGCTCCAATTATTCACAAAATATCAGTGAATATCCTGGTGGATTTCCATACAGTATAAGATCAAACGGACCAGAAGAAACACATTTTTGGGAGAGGAAAGTCAAATAAATATGACTATTCTTGCTACTTTCTGCTCAATTTTAAATTGATACACTGAACTTTTAAAACAACATATTTGACTGATTCAGATTAACATGAAACAATAAGAAATACATGCCTTTATTCATTGCCACTCTTTTTTGGCTCAGATATTTTGATTGTGTGAACAATGTCAATAAAGAAAAACTCAATTTAATCGTTTATTTTAACATATTGTATTTATTATCTGAGCTGTTCATCCTCTATCTTTCAGACATGACATATTGTCCCTGAAAAGTGAGTTAAGAGTGGACAGTGTTGAAGAGTAACAGGTGGTGTGGGCAGAGACTGCACTAATCTGAACAGTCATGATGACATTGTCACATAGAGACTGCAAATATATAAGACTATAAATAAAATAAATGTAGAAGGCTATCAGATGACTTCCAAGTGACACCACAGCAGTGTAAACTTTGAATACAGTTCAAAAAGCGTGAGACACCCCCAGCACACGTTGCTTCAGCTTTTTTTCGTTTTTTAATCTGAGCACTTCACTTAATTTGTCCCGCCTCTGGCGCGGACATGGCCGTGTGATTGGCTTCACCGGGAGCCCGAGCGGTGGGCTGATGGCTCGGCTAATGAATATTCATGACACCGGTCGGCTGGATCAGACATCTCCTCTACACGCTGCAGCTGCGTGGCTAGTCGGAACCGTGTATGTAGAGGTGATGTAAGAGCATTCGGTTCTTTCATCTCCCGGCGCAGAGAGGCTTCCATCGGGCAAAGCGCACAGCAGACGGTGAGTAGAGCCGTGCGTAAAAAGCGCACGGCGAGTCAAACATTAACCCCATGTTCTGTTGCTTCTGATTTGCAAAATATTCTTGTTTACTGTGTCTGTCAGATTGTAGCCACTCCTACATCCTCTAAACATTCTCTGTTCTGTCGGGTGCTATTTCAGGTCAGTTGGGTCCGGTTACTCTGCTTGGGAGGAACTTGACAAACAGGTTGCCAGGACCGCCTTCAAAGAAAGCACCTGCTTTATAAGACGCGCTCACAAGCTACTTTTCAGAAAGAACGAAACGAGCACAGACACCCAAGAGAGCGAGGAAAAAACACAGGAAGTGAGACCAACCGGCAACACCACTCGTCTGATTTACGAGACAGCCAATCCTCGCGACAGATTTACAGACAAGCAGTCTCTTCTTTTAAGCCGATCAGCCTCAAATCAGGGCACTGACAGAAGAAGAAACAAAGAAGACAACTCGTCGGCATGATGATGCAGATGCAAGAGACCCCCACGCAGAAGAACTCCCTTTTCAACGCCATGAACAGCTTCATCGGCGCCGTGAACAACATGGACCAGACCATCATGGTGCCCAGCCTGCTGCGGGACGTCCCCGTGGACGAGCACAGTGAGCTGAGCTCCCTGAAGGCGGACGTGGACGAGGGAGACATGTACAGCTACTACCAGCTGCTCAAGTCCATCCGCAGGGACATCGAGTGGGGCGTCCGGTGCGCCGCGGCCGACGAGAGGCGCAAGGAGAGCATGAAGATCACCCGCACGAACTCCTTCGCCTCCACCTCGTCATCATCTTCCTCATCTTCCTCCATGTCCTTTTCGTCCTCCGAGGAGGACGACGACGAGGAAGAGGATCTGAAGAAGCAGTTCCAGTTTCACCTGGTCGGGCTCCAAGGAGTGCTGTCCAAGCTGACGCAGCAGGCCAACTGTCTGACAAAGCGCTACAAGAAGGAGCTCGGCATCGGAGGCTGGGGCCAGTAACACCCAGTGATCACCCAGTGATCACTCGGTGACCACAAATACTGAACGGCTTTTCTTTTTTTCCTATGTGGGTTGGAGTGCCTGAACTGACTTTTCTCAATGGGCAGTGTTGCTGCTGCCATTGCTGCCACCACTGATGAAATCAATAGACAAACTTGTTGATGCAGCCTCTGACTGTCCGCAGGCCCACATGGTGTTGGTCTACTCTGCTGTAATGACTGGATGTGGATGTGTTGATCCTGTGGAAAGCCTTTGAGTACTTGTTACTAAACTCTGTTTAGCACAATGTGCATTCAGATCACGTGAAACACAAATGAAACATATTTAATACTTTTATTTAAAATGTATTTATTACCTCACACTGTATGTTTAAGAGCCTGTTTTTATTTCAATGTTGTAAAACGGAATGGATGGTGCGATCAAATGACGTAGGCTTTCGAGCTGCCCTTCTGTGGGGGAATATTGACAAAAGATTTAGCATCCTGTCTGTGGTGTTGATGATGTCTGTGTGTTCCTATTGACTTGTCCGTATATGACGACTGATCCTTTCAGTCTGACGTGTCTAATGTCTTTAAATTGTTTTGCTTGGAAGGAGGCGACCGCTTATTGTAGCCGTCCATGATCTCCTGGCGTCCTACATGGCCAGTGAACTGGAATCGTATGATAATTCTCCTTTTTATGGAGAATAATGAGGATTTCCATAAGATCCTGTCATTGTTGTCACCGTCTTGTTTTCTGTTGTTGTGGTAGTACTATGATGAGGTCCATGTGTCAAATTCAGCAAGTGCTTTTGTGTGCATCTTTTGCACTCTTTTTTTTATACGAACATTTGTTTCAAAAATAAACTTTTATATGAATTTTACTCTTGAATTTTGTGTTGTGCATTATTACACTTAACTATATACATCCATTTCTGTATTCTTAGTAAAGTGGAGTTGGCAACTGGGTGACTGCATTCACTTCGATTACATATCTTAATTCATAGGTGAAATTTGTCAAAAGTAATGTATCTTGGAGCATCTAGACCAGAACCCCCAAAGTTCTGTAATGCACTGACCTTTAATTTAACAGCTAAACTTTATCTGTACATAAATTAGACACAAATTTCAGGTTATCTTGCATAAATTCACAAAAGTACCCAAAGAAAAATACTTTTTATACATCTCTTGTGTATGTATTTATCTCCATCCCAATAACTTCAAAAATATATTGTTACATAACAATTTTTGTATAAACTATATAATCATTGTTTATCTTGTTCACTTTCTGAACTTTTACTCTTGAAGGCTCCATAAATGGCATTATGGATTATCTTAAAAAAACAGAGGAAGGGCTGATCTCTCTCCAGAAGCAAACAGGATCCAATCATTTGCTTATCTTTTGTTCATATTTGCAACCTTTAAAAACTGATATCGTTCAGTGTATTCATGAAATTGTAGGATTATCTGTGCTGGAAATGGTGGAGAAAGATTAGCGGAACACAACCAGTTAAATGAACCCGCTCACATAGATACTAGGAAGAGGTGGATCAACAATTACCTGCAGGATGAGGAATGCTAACGTTTCCTGTCAGTCAAGTTTCAAGTGGGTACACCTCGAACTACTTTAATTGTGAAACTACAGAGCCTAAGCAGGTACTGCGGGAATCCACCATTTTGAATGCAACACTTTGCTTTAATTTCTCAGATTGTATTTACAATCTGTAACACTGAAAATTTGCTGTAAACATTTTTTTATGTTCAAGTTTTTGTTTCTCGAAATGATACAGCGGTGTGTTGCTCACTTCCTGGGTACGTGACTGCTTGTGCTGCTTGTGCTGTTTTTGATAATATGTTGAAATATCAGATCCTCTAATGTAGTCTGAGTAATGGACAGGGACAGTTCTGAAGGCCATTGGGTACAGCTGGAGTTTCAGTCCAACAATAGGTCAATAATGAGCAACACACCCAATTTCAACTGAGTCTCATTTTCCACTGAGTGTTTTTTCCTCACAAACTCCGGCTTGGAAACAAAATCCTTCAAAAAATGTCACAAGTTTCACCTAAAATGTTTCAACTCTCATACAGCAACCGTGAGAACAAAAGGCCGTAAGAATGCATGTACTAGAATAAACACCTGAAACTCTGCATAACTCTTCAGTCGATTGCCGTTTGATATAGTTTTCATGTTTCATGTTTAGTAAATGGTTCTGGATGAATCATTTAAGAGTCCATCATCTGAAAAGTTTCTATTAAATGTCGGTTGTCTTATCTTAAAATTGCTCAACAAACTTCTTTTAAGATCACAAAACTTGGAATAAATTTGACTTTATGGCTGCATAGTCAGAAATGTACAATGAGATTACAATGAGTGAGTGCTTCTGTCTGTTTTTCCATTAAAACATCAATATCTTCCAGTTATTCAATAATACTGTTTGTTTTTGATGGCAATAAAAAGCTCTTGTTACAGGTTTTCTATGATTGGCTGATTGTACTTCAGAAGTCCACCAAGGCCACCAAAAAACTCGAGACAAAGTTTAATTTATCTGGTTGCTTTTCACTGCAGGTGAAGTCAAAAACAAGTCAGGGAGTTACCGGATATGAAAAGTATGTCAACGCCTGTCAGCAGAGAGATACAGAGGAGGAGTAAAGTGCCAGTGAAGTAAAAAAGAACACAATTTATCAAATCTCACTGAAGTGACACACCTTGAAAATAATCTCTCATTTGTGCCCGAGATTGTTTACAAGCAAAGCAGCCTCTGTGGTCAAACGTTAAGAACTACAGTAACATACTTTGCAACATGTTGGCCATCTGCTCAGATCAACCTTATCATTGACCTCAAGGTGATCACTTGCAGCTATTGCTTCTATTCAGTGGATCACGGATGATAAACATTAACAATGTCACAGGGTCTCACCACAGGTGCATTTTAATCACATGTCTGTGAATTTTTACTATAGAAACAGAAAAGAGAACCAGCAGAAATCAGCTCTTTCCCTGATTTGTGCTATTTTTGCATTACATTTTGTGTCTTAACTGTCATGTGTAATGAAACCATATATCTTATGTGGAGGAAGATGCTTATTGAAACTCGAGCAGAGTTGTATATCAATGACCGATTTCCATTCTTTGTTTAGTTGAAGTTCAAACTCTCAAAATCACTTTTTCTTTTTTGTCTCAAATTCAGGCACAATCTCAAGAATAACTTTCTGAGCGGAATCCAGCACAGTCACCCTCTCGGCCATCCATTTGCCAGATGTTCTGGGTTCTGAGCATTTAGTATCAAAGATCTTCGACCTGTCTCTTAAAGTTTCCATAAAAAAGGCATGAGATACTGATCTTAATGCTGAGGTATGAGCAGAACTATAGGAGGAGGCAGCATCTCTTTTTACTGGCTTCTCTGTCAACCCCTATTACAAACTGGTTCAGTACAAGGTGATGCATCAGCCGTAACACTCACAAAAACAACTTCAACCACATTTCCTGTTCAGTATCTGAGAGATAATGGGTCACATGCGTTTCTTTGTCTTTTATTTTGTTGCTTATGAAACAGTTGGTCTGCAATAGGTGAATGATTTTTGGTAAACATGGTTGTCTTTGTATACTGTGCTCACTTTTTGCTGTCAAATGATGTGCAGTCTGCACTGCAGATGAGAAGTTTTTTTTCTACAACTTACATTGAGGAAGATGCAGAGACATTTTGTGACCGTGTCACTTCACTGTTGTATTCCAAAACTTTGATTGCCTGTATCAAAAATTAAACATGATGTTCAACCAAATCATAAATGTGTGTAATTTGTCTTTTTCTTGTCTGTAAAGCTCAGAATGGTCTCGAGCTTCAATACATGTCAGATTTACTAGTAGAATATGAAACATCCTGACCTGAAGAGGTTCACTAAGTGTTGCCAGTCACAAGAAACACAGTGAAGCGGTTTTTAGTTCCTATTTTGTTTTCCAGTGGAACAAACGTCCTGCTAACACACACTTCTTTAAAAACAGGCCTTAACAATATTATTTGCTCGGTCATTCCATTTAACAATATATTTTCATCATTTTATTACCTTTATCTTAACAAAAGTTTTAACTTTATTTATTTTGCCTTTCTTTATCGCTTTGTATTCATAATTTTAATTGATTAAGATTCTTAATTGCCTTGTTTGGATGTATTTATTTTATTTCATTCTAAAGCACTGTGGACTGCATTGTGTCTGAATGGTGCTATATAAATCAATTTACCTGGCCTTTGTGAAAACATTTAATAAAAAGTGAATTTAGTGTCGGACAGTTCTGTCTGTGCAATGTCCTTGTATTTCACATAAACTGTGTGACAACAATGACTTGTATGTCTATGCGTTTTGGACCCAGCGGTCTTTATAATTTATTTTCTTTCAATACATAAATATGACATAGGAAAGTTTTTATATTGGCATGACCTGTAAGTTCGAGAAGCTCCCAGCGCAGACGCGCAGTCACACTTTTTGTCCCTCTGAGCGCGCCGTGGACACCGGAAGTAAGCGTGAAGTTAGCTGCAAAAACAAAAACAAATTGGAGCTAAATTCTCTCAATATTGTTGTTAATAAAAAAATGGGCAGTGAAACACCAAAGCTGACGAGTAACCACTCACGCTGCGTTTTCTTTAATACAGACTCAGAGGACTCTCGATGCGTAAGTACCGAACGTCACTGAACTACTTTAGCTCTGGGGCTAATTAGCCAGTTAGCCGCATCGCATTTTCCTGCTACATGGAGGTCTCAGGTGAGCGGATTTAAACCACTCACTGGTGTTGACCTATTCCTCATTAATTACTCGATTGATTAGGTAATGAACAAAGGCCTGACACCCGCACGGCTCCTGACACTAAGCTCCATTGGTAGCATTGAGCCGTCCGTCATGCTAGGTGCGTTAATTGGCTTATTTAACTGTAATGTTTCATTTACGGCACTAATTAACATGACATTAGGCCCCTCAATGAGTCTCACCTACAGGCGGATTATTAAAGTAATAGCTCTTGGGTCTACATATCGACAAACGACACGAAATACTGTACAGCTGAACACGCTTGAGTTGTTATACATCGTTTTGAACCAGTTGTGCTGCTCAGTATTTGCTTCATATAATATCTATACTTTATTAATCCCATAGGGAAATTCTTTATAGTCCTTCTCCTCTCAGAATTGAACACAATATATAGAATATAAGTTTAAATATCCATACGATAGGATGAACTTAAAAGTAATGTTTAATATTAATATGTAGTCCAATTTATACCCCCAGATATATGTCACGTTCAGCAGTGATGAGTATAAACATGGAAATAACAGAAAAACGCAACAAACACTATTTTCATAAGAAGTGATGGAGTCTTATGGCCACAGGAAGGAATGAAGGATCTTCCGCTCTGGTGGTTGGAGTCTTGCTGAGAGTGAACCTGCTGCTGACCAGGTCATTGTCGGGGATGGACCTCAGTTTGGACGGGCTCCTCCTCTCTGAGCCCACCTGTACAGAGTCCATCTCCAACCCCCCCACTGAGTGGCTGACCTGAGTTTGTTGAACCTGTTTGTGTTGGCCACCCTCAGTTTGCTGCCCCAGCATGCAACAGCAAACAGGATAGTGCTCACCACCACAGACTCATAGAACAACTTCAGCGTAGTGCAGAAGATGTTGAAGAACCTCAGCCACTTTAAAAACTAGGGACAGCGTGGGCCCGTCCTATAAAGGGCTTCGGTGTTCCTTACTGGGTCCAATTTATACCCCCAGATATACGTACGTATATCTGCACTTGCCCCGCGGACAGACAAACACCTTCTCCTTTGGTCTAGATCAGTTAGATTTTGTCAACTTTGTGACTGATTTTTCCTCGTTTTCTGGCTCAATGTCGGTTTGTCATGTCATTTTATTTGTTTTGGGGCTCAACTCTTATTAAAGAAAGCTCCATAATGCCATTTTCCCCTCCCAATAGTTGATTTAATTGTGTTCATTTCCAGAGAAAACATTGCTGTGTGGCCCAATGTTGCATTTATTTCAATGTTAGGTGGAGCTGATAACTTTTTGGGTGAAGACAGGCTACACCCCAGACACCAATCCGTCACACAACACGCACAAAAACAGAGAGTCCCGTACTCGTGTTTGCACTGTGGGAGGAAACCAGAGTAACTGGAGAAAACCCAGGTACACATAACGAGAACATGTAAACACTACGCAGAAATACCCTAAACAGACTAAAGCTTGGCCATGTTCTCGCAGTGAAAGAAGAGAATAACACCTTGAAGCCATGGCAACTTGTCATCTCATAAAAAATGTCGAATATCACAATAGATAACTATGTAGTTTATATCATGAGTTATTTCGAGTTTGATTTTGCTCTCTATTAGGTAATCAAAGTACTCGGCCACTCCACGATTATTCAGGCTTTAATTTATTCTTTGCAATCAGGAAACACTTGTCTGCAACCCAGTTTGCACAATCCTGATCTCTGTCTGTCTATTTGTAACTTCAGTTTGTCCAGAGTTTCAACCGAACACACACTTCAACTCAGCAACAATTCTACCTTATTAAACTAGACATGACATTATAATATAATTTTAGTCACACAGGATAGGTTGATTTAATCTTGATGTAGGTGTACTAGGCCATGAGTTGGCACTATTGTTTTTTTTTTGTTTGTTTGTTTTTCTACACGAACATGTGCAGAGATCAATACACTATAAACACAAACAATGGGTCTAGACGGCCACTGGTTTAGACAGATCATTACGTTGGATTGTTATTCTTGATGACTCTCAACTATAAAATACCAAGTTCCAGGAGAATATGGACTGAGAGTCACACCACTCTCCAGGCAAACGTTGTAATGGTTGATCTTCTCGTGCTTGTGCAGAAGAACTAGTTATTTTTGCCATGGTGCACAAAATAGTCTGAAAATACAATTTACCTCAGACGTTACTTCTTTGAGTAAGAAGTTTTCATCCCAGTTCTGTGGTGCAATCTTATGTTCTTTTCACCTCGAAAAAATAATCCAAATGATTATTTTAATTCGGGTCATGTCGCAGCAATGAATAGTAACTTTGTGGAGATTTCAGTGTTCTGGTGTTGTTGAGACTGTGTCAGGGACTTTTGATTTAATGGAAAGAGGTGCATTTTTAATCCTAAGAATTTAACAGCAGTTGCATCAGTGAGATTTATTTTTCACCTTCTCACCATGAACTTGGCTCAGGGGCTCATCTTCTGTTGGGATTACTAAATCTTCCTGCTCTGCCAGCATCCCTCTGCTGCAAGTGGAGAAAAATCTTCAAGTGTGGCCCTTAAACGTTACAAATTTCACATTTCTGTTTCTCACAGCAGCTGTGTTTTTCTTCGAGTCACGTTAAAACTGTGTTGTTTTGGAAATTGTTTCTTACCTCAAAGTCATTAAGAATCCCACGTCAGCAGGGTCTTTGTCTCAGCTCTGCAGTATTAGGCCACGTTCATGCAACAATGTTTCAAGTGAAAATGCTTCATTCTTGCTTTTCCCCTTCAGAAAGGTTTCCCACTTACACACCAACTTTTTCAGAAACGCTGAGAACTGTCTAGTTTTCAGAAGAATATGGACCGGGAGTCACAGCACTTTGGAGGCCGTTATTGTTGTTATTGTCCATCTATTCATGCAGAAGAACTATTCACAATAGCCATTATGTGCAGGAGAAGCGGTTCTGCTGTCGACGTGGGGAAGGAGCACAGGCGTTTTCAGAAAGTTGCATTTTTACCCGTTTACACAATTAACCGATGGATCCTAAATGTTTCTGAAAAGTTCCAACCGTAAGTCTTCTAAAAACGTTGTTTTTCCAGTAGCTAAGAGCAGCGTTGCGGTGCAAATGAACACCTAAAATGCAGCATAAATTTTGAGTTTTAACTTGAAGATGTTGTCGTGTAGGTGGCCCCTTAGTCATTAACTCTTCACTGAAGTAGTGGTTCCCAATCTGAGGTCCAGGATCTCCTTGATTGCAAAACATCT
>OMNM01040223.1:7856-31613 GCA_900302745.1 Parablennius parvicornis
TTGCCCTGCTCATGCTCAGTAGTAATAAAAACAACGCTTGTATCATGACTCCCAGTTCCATATTCTCAAATAACAACGTTCTGAAACGGATCTTTAGGCCTAATTCTTTAAATAGAATTTTTTAGATTAATTTATGACTTCAAAGTCACAAGAAACATCCCTGATTGAATTCCATGATCAGCTTTATTCTGTTTCGTTGGATTTCAGTTGAATCTCTCTTTAAAATAGTTTAATTTCACTAATTAATGTTTATTATTAATTTTGGGCTTCCTTTTTCCTTTTTAAGAAAAAAAAGAAAAGGGGGGGGGAATTAAGTTAAAAAAAAAGAGAGAAAATACAAAATAAATAATTTTTGGCTTACTTCAGCTTAAAAAAAAAGTCCAAACACTGACCTTCCTCAGCAGCCAGCGGAGACTCCCTCCTCCCGGTTTCCTCTCTTGTCAACTCGTTGCCGCAGACCGATGAGCAAGACTCTGAGCGGCCTTCGTTGTCGATGCCGGTCTCCTGAGAGGAGCCGTTCGGCTCGTTCAGCTGTTTTCCACTCCACGCGGCTGCTGATTCGCTGATGGGTTTGCTCTCGTCGACCGTGCTGAACGATGTGTCCGGGATCTTCTGAGACGGTTCATTGGTTTCAGGATTCCTACCACCTTCTGCTACCGCCATGTCAGTGCTCGTGGACCTTGTTATCCTCTTCGATGGAATTTCCTCCAACTTGTCGATTTTCTTCCTGCGTTTGCCGCACTTTTCTCTCTCTGCCCTCTGCTCCTCAGGTCCAACATCGACGCTCTCCGTCTTGATGACGGCGGGGAAACTGACCGGTCGGTTCACTCCCAGCTTCACCTTGCGAGGGCGTCCACGGCCTCGCTTTGGGAGCAAAGGGTCTGGTCGCTTCACGAGGTTCGCTCTGCGGACCAGAGGGACTGAAACCAACTGCTCCATGGCCGCATCCCCGAGCTCTTGAGATCTTCTCACAAAGCCTCTGGTCCTGATCCGAGTCCATCCAGAGCTCGGATCCGCTGGTCCGGCGGTCCTCTCCCTTAAACTCTCCTGTGGGTTCTCTATAAGTCTTGGAGAACTTTCTTTTTTACTGGCCAGCACGTTGTTACTGGACAGATTCACTAAGCAAACACTCTTTGTTCTATCGTCGACTTTTGATTCTTCGCATGACAAAAAACAACAGTTGGTGTGTTGCGAATGATTTCGGCGTTTCCTCGTCCTTCTTCTCGGTGCGGAATCATGCCCTTTGGTACCACATTGTGCAGAGTTTGAACCGTTTGCGGTCGTCTTGGGTTGAAGCTTCCTTGCAGCGGCTGATTCTTCATCTTCACCACCAGTCACAGAACAAGACGGCGCACTAACGTCTAGTGGGAAGTATTTTGTTTCTGCGTTGGTCATGGCGCAGAGAGGAAACAGCAGCAGGTCGGGCTCCTCTTTGAGCCAGGGGCGTCTTCGCAGCTTTGGCTGAGCGTCACTGTCAGGACGTTTTGCAGCAGACGTGCATGACGACGCTAGTGGAGAGACACATGGGAGAAGAGGCAGGTCATCCATGTAAGCGAAGGAGAACCTTTCGTCTGAGTCGCTGCCGTTGGAAAGCGGCAGCATGTCCAGAATGTCCTGACGAGATGTTTGCTCTGAAGGAGAGAAACCTCGTTTCTGTCCACTGGAGAAGTAATCTGTGGGGGAGACCAGATCCTGCTCTCCAGGATGGAGAGAAGTCTGTTGTTCAGATGAAGACGTACTCTGGCTGCTGGTTGAATCTCCTCCCTGGTTCTGCACGGGAGGCTGAGTGTTTGACAAACTGGTGCAACTTGGAGATTCCAAACCAAAATGGAAAACTACAGATCAAGACAGCAAGAGAAACATGTGTTAACCTGGAATGAAGACGGGACAGCTTGTCGTATTTAGAATTAACTGGACCAGATAAGTTGTAGTAATGTGATTTAAAAAAAAAAAATTTTTTATCTTTTAGATCTTGTCCTCAGAGCTCACGACAAACGAGTTTCATTTTTAAGTTCCATTTTGGTATCCAGTTAAGGTAAAGACGTGAAATGACAAGGCAGCTCAGTTCAGAGCAAGTTAAAGTCAAGTACCTGTATCTGCAGGCTGAGGCTTCCTGCAACCTCCCTCCAGGCCGGGCAGGATGTTCAGGCCCATCATGATGTCCTCAAGCAGCTTCTGGATCTGCTCGTCTGACTCTTCCAGAGGGCCTTGATGCTCCAACTCCGACCCGGGGCCCCGATCGGGCAGCGGCCGAGTCTCCGGGCCAAGCTGCTCCGACTGCTCGGGGCCGTGAACGTTTGCAAATTGAAAACACAGACTCTCTGAAGGTTTGTGAAGCTGCGCTTCTCTCTGTGGCGACGCGTGCCTGGACCGATCCTGTTGAAGAGGAACAGAACTTATCTGGAGGTTTTATGATTCCAGTATGTAAGACGAGTCCTCAGTCAGATGCAACCAAATCACACTGGTCAGAATCTTCACGCCTGCGCTGACTCGCACACCGAGACCCCCGTTTCCACAGCAACGCTTCATGAAAACGCATCGTTTTGTGCCTTTCAGAAAAGTTTCACATTTACACGTCAACGTTTCATAAACGACGCCTCTTTCCACGGCAACGGCAGAAACAATGAAAATGATGTAGTTTTCATGATGAGCCACTAGTTGGTGCTTTTGTATGTTTTTGTATTGAAAACACACACATGTAGCAGAGAACAATAAGCTAGAAACAATAACGATGGGAGTACGATGACATTGTTATTACGGTGACTGGCAACTACAAAACTACCAAATCCCAGGCGAATGGAGTCATGACGCTCTGTAGGCAAATTACTGAGTTTACTGTTTGTGCTTTGCGTGTTTTAACAGATTTGTTTTGCGTATGAATTGTATGATATAAAAAAAATTAAATAATTGGGTATAAAACTAGCATACATAGACTTTATGGGGTATTTTAACAGTCTCAATTTCTCTCTTTGAGGGGTTGTAGCTTATTCACGGTGTACGCCTGCGGTGCAACAGATGATGAAAGGGAGCGGTTGTGTATCGAGCCTGAGGCGCCGGCCAGTCGTTACATCATCGCGCCGCCTCTCCTTTCTCAGCTGGAGCTTCAACAACTAAATCAACTGCACATCAAAGGCCCACGAGTCTCAATAATCTTTCTTGGTGCAGAATTAAGTTCTCAATGTATTGGTTGTATTTGCATCCAGAGCGGTTGTGACACCTTAATGAGGAGTTATACTGATCTACCTGTTTGAGAGCGCGGTGAACAGATAGCTTCTCGTCTTGAGCTTGCATACCCACCACCTCCCACACCTCTCCTTGAGTCCTCCTCTTCAGCTTCACCTGCACAGAGGAGAGATGACACACAGCTGCTTTCAAAAAGTTGTGTGTTTTCAGTGGCTTCTCGAGTAAACGGACACAACAAAAACAGGAATGGGGCCGATCTGATACCAACGTAATTTACAGGTCGGAAATTTCTGTACCAACCGGCAGAGATTTCCGATCCATGAGCCTCGTCTTTGCTTCACCTGTCTGCTGAAATGACTCCACTCATGATTCTCTGCCGGCTGCACTGCTCGCTGGCTGCAAAATGTGGAGTGGATTTCCTGGACGGAGGCGGAGCAATGAGTCAGGAAATTTATCCCACGGTTTGCAGCCAGCGAGCAGGCTGGTGACATGTCATGACGACATGTCGCTGGTTGGACATATTTTACGCTCAAAACATCGCGAAGAAACACGACAACGTGCAATTTTTGCTGCTCTGCAGCCACGTGTCACTGTTTTAGAACACCAGCTTGCTGAGGAGAATGGCACTGGGCACGCTCCTCCATGTCCATGCTGTCACCAGGAGTCACACCTCCATGAAGCTGCGCCCTACCCCACACTATACTCCGTGAAAATAGTCCCAATGGTTTGTGCTTGCGTTGCTTAAGATTTTCCCCAGGGATTAGTCAAGTGTTTCTGAGGTTTTAAATTTTATTATGAGATATACTTTTCTGACCTTTAACTGACTTCAAGTTGCTATTTGAGAGCATGCATGCAAACATTCGTACATTTTATACTTCCTGTAGAAAGGATTTCATTATAGCCTCATATATAATCAACAATAATGATAATAATATTAAAACAAACACACAGCTCTGGTATCGGAATAGTACTGTAACGGCAGATATCCAAATTCAGGTATCGTGATCGGATCGGAAGTGAAAAATTGTGGATTGGTGCATCCCTATACAAAACACAAAAGTTTTGCGTTTTAACTGGAAAACGTAAACATAAAACCCGAGGTTAGTCAACCTGGTCTAGTGAAGAACATGAACCCATGAAGCCGTGACAGAAAAGTATGTTTAACCCACAATGATATGCGCACTGAAACACTTAAATAAAATTTTCAGTGAGAATATTCCTCGTTACCTTGACAGAAATGTGTGCGGTCTCCATAAGCTTCACCGTGGCCACACCCTTCATCAACTCTTCTTCTGCACCTTCACCCCTCTTCGAGTTTCCTGCTTCCTCTCTTTCAGCCAAACTCCCGTCCCCTCCTCCAGCTTCTCGTCCACCTCCGTCACCGTCTCCAGACTGGAATGAATCCTTGAGTTTGGTCACAAACTCTGAATGGAATGATTGCACTGGGTGACGAGAAGCTGCGGTTTCATCACAAGTGATCAGTAATCCATCAGGACCAAGCTGCTCCTCGGACTGGACTCCGTGCTGCTGCGGAGAAACAGGAGCTTTTGGGGTTGACTGCTTGCTTTGGTATTCCACCGTCTCTTGGCCATCGTCAGTCTGCGTCGCTATAGACACACAGCTTCTCCTCCGTCTCTCCGCCAGTTCGGCCGGAACCTGCCCGTCCTGCAAGCTCGTACCTCCGCTTCTCCCTGAACTCCACCTCAGCTGCTCCTCCTCCTTCCTCCTACGATCCACGTGTCCCTCAACCAGCTTTGTGAACCCGAAGCGGCGAGCCGTGGCCAACACGTCGTCCTGCTCCGTGACGCCTTTCACCTCCAGCTGCCCGGAGTACAGCAGACTCACCAGCTTCAGCAGCGTGCAAGGTTTGACGGCCTGCAGCCGGAGCTGCTTCTTCTGGCCGGCTGGAGGCGACGGGGTAGAAGACAGCTTTTGATACAGGTAGGGGCTGAGGGCGGCCAGGATGCAGCTGTGGGTCGGCACCGAGATGCCTGCAAGACGAGAAGAAGTTAGAGCAACCGCAGTTCATCATCTGTTTGCCCCCTCAAAGGGCTTGCTTTCAAGTGAAAACGCATCGTTTTTGAATGTTTCTGAAAAGTTTCACGTTTACAAGTCAATGTTTGCATTATCGGTGGCTACATTGGATTCAGCGTTTTTGCCGTTTCCGTGGTAACAGACATTGTTTTGTCATTTTAAAATGTAATGAAGTCCAACGTAAAGTCCAATGTACCAACTTGGCAAATACTGTCATTAAATATTTGAGCTATTATTATCACAACATTTCAAAATAATGTAATTCTTTATTGGGAATCACAAATATAAAACACCAACAAATGAAAGATGAAAATGTTAAACAAAACTAAATTACATGTGTGATGTGGGTTTATTTAACGAAATTGTATCAACTGCAACTAATATTTAAAAATGCATAAATAAAGTTGCATTTCTTGGAAATAAAGTCTTTTTTGTAGTTTTTGTGCAGTTTGCATGTCAAAAACAGGCATAGTGAAGGGTATAGCAATATTTATTTATCGCAGATAAAAAAAACTATACTTTTACCACAACTATACTGTTATATTATTTGGAAGTTATCACAATAGTTGCTTTATTATATTTAAAATGGCTCAAATTATGACATAATTGACCATTATATAACCATTATATTATTTGTTGCGATGATTTTAACGTATCGATTGCCATTCATGTATTGGAATGTGTATCAGAAAACTAAGAAAAATGTGCAAGCGTGCTCAGATTTAATACATTTTAGGTCATAATGTCTCTAAAATGAAACATTATCTCACTGGATTTGCAAAATGAGGGTAATTTGGATTGGTTTGATCTCCCATTAAGAATTTACTATTACACCTTTGAGTAGTTATTTCAAGCCACTCGCACTGCAGACTTTGACTATATTTAGGTATTTAAAGCTTCCCCTTTCCTGGAAATGAGACAGTCTCACCTTCAGTTTGCAGCAGCGTGTCGCAGAACAAAGCGCTGTTCTGTTGTCTCTGCAACTCCCTGAGAAGCTGCAGCTCGAATCCAGGCCAGCGGTACACCTGCATGTTCATGAGGTAGCACTGAGGAACCGCATGGAACCAACAGCTGGAATTCAAAAAGGCAAGGAAACAGCTGGAAATTGAAAGAAGTGAGAAAAACAGTTGGAATTAAAACAGCAATGGAAGAAAAATAGGTGGAACTCAAAGAAACAAGAAGACTGCTAGAATTCAATATAAAGCAAGAAAGCAGCTGGGATAAAAAAAAAATACAAAAATCATGAGCAGGTGGGGGATTGTTACAAGGAAACAAAAAACAAAAAAGAAAACAGCTGCATTTTTTTTAAAAGCAAGAAAATGGGAATATTTTTTTAAAGAAATAAAACAACTATAATTTGTAAACATTTTTGAAAGCAAGAAAACAGCTAGGATTATAAAAATAAAATCAGGTAACCCGTTCATCAAAGATCAGAAGTGTTTATTGTGCAGATACAATAACCACAGTGATTCAAACAGTTTATGCACAACATGATCAAACAAACACATTCAAATAAAAATGAATACATAATTAATTAAGGGTTGCAATGCAAAATGACTGAAATGAGAATTGATTAAGAAGAATACATTTTTGTTACGTTTTAATTTTTTTATAAATTTATATTACTGATATTCAGGGTTATTTTATGGATTGTATAGGATAGGCAAAAAAAAGCCTTGGCTTCAGCCTATTCATTTCTCGGTTGCAGAGCTCGTAAATGTTGAAATGTGAAAAATGTTTTAAAGCAGGCATGTACCATAATTACTGTACATTACAGCATGGATATAATACAGTGTACAATATCAGTCTTTCTAAGCTGAATGCACAAAATCCAAGGCTTGTACGAAATATTGTAACCAAATAAAACTTTCTTTCATAAGTAGATTCTGTAAATTGAGGGAACTAAACATTATTGTCTTGTTGTGACGGACTTTCTTTAATAAAAAAAAAAAAGAAAAGAAAAAATGTGTGTGCGCACATTGTTAGCATGATTAGCATTAGCATCGCTTCCCGCAGCTCGTTTTGCCTCCGAACACATCGAGGATCTAATATTCTCACATATATTTCAAAGATGAAACCTTCAAAGCTCGCGTTTTTAAATTTAATCGGTTTCTGACTGACGTTTAATTTAAATTTTAATAGGATTACGTGACATATTTAAGGGATTAGCACGCGCTGGGTGACGTTTTGTTCATCATACTTACTGGTGTTTGTTTCTTGTGCAGAAGTAGAATTGTTTGACGATTTCGTTTGTTTTAAAACGCTAAACAAGTGTGCTGTTATTCGCATTGCAGCTCCACAACAGTTCGTACACCTAAATGTGTCGCTTTAGAGGTGGACGTGAACCTCGTGGCGCTCCCTGGCGGTAAACGGTGGAAGCGACACTTCAAGGCGTCCGCCATGTTGGACCGGACAAGCACGAGGCAGCGCAAGATAAATAGTTGAATAACAATTTTATTATTCTTTATCGTCTCTATATTGAAAGAGTTTACGATTTAAAAAATAAATAAAAAATGAAATAACATTTTGGGCTCCTTTAAGTCACTATTGGCCTCAGAGAAATGTTTAATTTTTACTAAAAATTAGATTCATAATTTTAATTGCAAACACTGTTTTAATATGATTTATATCCAGGTCTGTGTTTATTGACTTACAGGTTAATAAAATGAACTGGTGTTTGGTAGGTAGCCACAATACAGTCCTTGTACAGCTAATGGGGTCAAAGGTCATGTGCAAGCACTAACAGTAGTGACCTGTCCGCTGTGGGACTCGAACCAGGAAACTCCCAATCCCAAGTCTGCTTCTCTCACCTCTCTTTAGGTCATTGATGTGATTATTTGTATCATGAGTCATATTTAAACCAATAAGCTTGCAGATAAATTATCCAAATTTGGTATTTTTTATCTACTTTCATACATTTTAAAAGCAGGATAAAAGACTGTTTTATGAAAAATGTGAAAACTTAAAGTTTAGACAAATCGCATCTGAGAGGGAGAAAAAGGCTGTAATCTATAGTGGCAGTGATGCAAAATGTTTGAATAGGAAAAATAGGAAATAAGATTGTATTGCTTGAGGAAGATGCATAATAGAATGCATGTCAACTTCTGCAACACATCCACTCAATCTGAATTAAAGGCAACTGAAAAATTCCAAATTACACCTAATATGTAGAATGTAATATGAGTCTCAAAATGTTCTGCATCTAGATTTACAAAATGAGCTCCTCTTCAGTGCCATGTGTCCGCTGCATTCTTTCTTCAACAAACAACAGAGAACAAAAAGCACTGAGAAATCATTTTCTTTTTTATTAAAAACATTATTGCTAGTTACATAATTCATTCATAAATGCGAATGTGCAACTTTAAGAGCCAAGGCAAAGAGATTAAGGTGTAATCCACATTCTGACTTTTTTTTTTTTTTTTCCATTAGTGTTCCAGTATCTGATGACCTGGCTGCAGGATTTTGCTCAGCTAACTTTTAATTAAGACAAAAACGGAATATTTTCAATCAAAATGTAGAAATACAAAAACAAAATGATTGCATATGCGTTCACCCGAAGCACCCAATAACAATTAAACCCAAATCAATATAAAAAAAAAAAAGAAATACACAAACCCATTAAAATTAACAAATATTCTCTCATATATATAGTTTAAATGTGCTTTTTTAAATTTTTTTCTCCTCTTTATCTAACAAACAAATCCTGGTCTTTACCTCCGTGCACAGATTTTCTAACACTAACCCTTGCTGCCCTCCACTCTCTGCTGATAAAGGCAACTTGTTAATTTTGAAGAAAGTGGCGTGAAAATTAAAAAAAAGTTTTAAAAAAAAGAAAGGGAAAAAATACATTTTACCCCAAACAATAGTGCTTCTTTTAATCATCCACTCAGTATCTACATCTCACTCGGCACTGGGAATATGCATTTGTCTACACAAAAGTGGTTGAAAACAAACAGTAAACCTCTGAAGCTGGAAAATACCTTAAAAAAAACAAACAAAAAAACAACAACCCAATAACAAGAATTAGTTCCTACATCAATAAGTTCACATATTCTTGCAGGGTTGAAAGCTGCTGAGTTTCCTCCCGGCACGTATCAGAGCGACCCTGAATGAGCGAGGCACTCCTGTTTGTATGTACACATTCAAAGCCCGCCCACCGACTCCGCCGCCCTCCCAGCGGAGCCGGTGACCGTCGCAATGCTGCAAACCTGTCTCAACAAATACGATCACAGTCAAACACAGGGGGAAAAAAATCAAGGCAGCGGCCCCATTCGGCTCAGCGGGTGAGAGTTTTCAGTGTAGCTGTTCCAAAGGGCAAAAAAAAAAATGAAAGAAGAAACTCTTGTATGGAGAACTGGCAGCAGTAGCAGTGTCATTTGGCACAGGTACGGCACATGTACATAACCAAGAGTACAGAGCAAAGCAAGTAGAGAGACAACCACGACCGGAACAGAAGCACAAGCCTTAAACGTCTAACCAGCGAGATTAACATTGATTTTCATCGGTAAGAAAGAAGTTGTGTTTTTTTGTTTAGTTATTTTTTTAGTGTTTAACCATCAGAGAGACAAAAAAATGACACATTCCCTTGATTTGTTTAAAACAGAGCAATAATCCCTCAAGTGTTAACTAGTACAAATACAAAAGTTGAGAGGCGTCGGGGTCGAGGAGAACATTCGTGTTGTTTCGTCGTAGTAGTGTTGGAGATGTAGTGGTTGGTCATCGCAGAGCGACAAGTGGTCGTAGTGTCACGTCGAGCCGTCCACAGGGAGCACACAAGATCCACGTCGGCTTTTCTGAAACAAAGGAATGTAACAGAAAGAGAGGAGGAAGAGGAGAAGCGGCGAGAGAAGAAGGCGAGGAGGAGGAGGAGGAGTTTTAGTCCCGTCGGTGGCGTCGGGGTTTCCACCTATCGTCGGTTCAGCAAGGGCAGTAAGTGGGCGGAGGCTGTCGTCTGGTGATGCACACAATCAGTTTTTCTGCAGGAGAAGAAGAAGAGTGAGGTAGGGCGCAGATCGCCCGGAGGACACGAGACAACTTCAGGTACCATCCGTTCATTCAACAACTCATCTTATTCTGGCTCACGGAAACTTTTTCCTTTTTTTACAATTTATAAACCAATTTTGAAGTACAGTTAGTTATCTATTTATATATACATAGTTTATTCTCAAGTGTGCAACTATTCTGTCTGTCTTGAATTATTTATGAAATGTTGAACTGCTGTGATGACTGAATTTCGCCAAGTGGGATTAATAAAGTTCAATCTTATGCCACCATTTGTAAATAAAAAAAAATATACCTTATCAGTCCAAATATAAAAGACTTTTAAATTTGTATTTGCTTTAACAGTTAAAGCAAAATCAAGTACTATTTCTAATATATAGTCCAATTACTGCATTCCTATTTTATTTGAATTTTATACTTTTATTTAATCTTAATTGGATTTATTTTTGTATTTTCAGTATGTTTTCATTATCTGGAGAAAAATAAAAAATACATTCTGACTCATTTAAAAAAATTTAAAAAAAGCCAGATCAAAATGAAGAGCCAACAGATGACAAGTGGAGGAAAAATCACACATATACATCTCTGATACACAGGAAGACAGACACACACACACTACAAAATACAATACAAACAACTGTGGCTTGGGGAATCACGTCTTCCACAAACTAAAAGAAAGGTTTCGCCAGCAGGGGGCGCAAATACAGCAGTCCCAATACAGAACAATGGCAGCTCGCTGTCAAACACACAGATAGTCACAGACGGTGTGAATGTGCAGCTACGATCGGACCGGAGGCCGTGCGGTGAGTGGAGGAGGAAGCACGTGGTGGGACACACATACCATGCGCTCACATGCAGTGTGACACTGTGGGTGTGGCCTAACCATCGTAAGAATCCATGAGAGGCAACGAGGCCTGCCTCTCCCCATACATCCCTCCCTGAGAGAGAGAGAGAGAGAGAGAGAGAGAGAGAGAGAGAGAGAGAGAGAGAGAGAGAGAAGCCATCAATAAAACAAGCTGTGCAGCCGTTTGATCAGCCAACAGGCCGACAGTGATCGCCAACAGCTGACCCTGCTTCTTCCACGTTCGCTGCCTCTGGGTCAGTGTTGTTTACACCTTGTGTACCGCGAGCATGAGCGGCATCTACAAAACCACGTTCTACATTGTGTGAGAAAGAATATTTGGGCTGTTAAAAGTTGCTCCTTGCATGCCATGCTAATATAAAAGCACGACATGCCCTCTGGACCTGGCTCAGCGGTAATGAGTGAGAGCGGCCGGCTCGTCCTGCAGCTGCGCTCACCTGTTTGGACTCGGTGCTGATGCAGCAGAAGTCCCGCGGCTGGCTGAGGTGACAGGTGGACGGATCAGTCAGGATGTAAACTGAAGAGAAACACAGGGGATGTCCGGTCAAACTTTACTGGTTAATTATGGAAAACTTTTTTTTTTTTTTTTTATGGTTTCCACCTCCAAACATTTAACAAGAATCGCGTTGAAACAAACAAACAAACAATGTGACAAAACTTTAGTTTGAGTCCAGAACAGAGCAGATGAGGTGAGGAAGAGCTGATGGCGCGCCGCAGAAATTAAAGAAACACACTGCAGGTGCGAGGACGCAGTTGACCGTGCAACAAACAAACCTGGCAGTGATGAATGAGACTGCGCCGCACTGAACTACAGATTGTTGAAGTATGCACACGTACTTAAGACTGAATTTGGAAGATCCAGTAAATGCCTTGGAGACATACATAAATAGAGTTTTGCTGTTCGGGACAAAAGCATAAGTATGTTTTACTTTCCTTTTTAAGCACAAACACAGACATTTTTGCAAGATTGCAATTCACCCTGTTTTCCTTTATTGAAGCAAAGTGCCTTTTATTTTGAAGAGGTGGGATTGTGAGATTTATAATTATGTTGTTCCTATGCGCATTCGACACGAAACATGATGGTCATATTTTGAACGATACAGCATTTATATGTATTGTAATGATAACGAGATGCCATAAATTAATGTTTCAAAAAAAAAAAATCCCTCAAAGCCAAATAGAGAAAGTATAGATTTTATGAAAATCATGAAAGTTGATGTTCAGTCAATTAAATTCAACCTCTTGATACGAGACGCAAGTATTATAACATACACAAGAAACAAATTAATTAAATAATTAAATAAATAATTAAATAAATAAATAAATAAATAAATAAATAAATAAATAAATAAATAAATAAATAAATAAATAAATAAATAAATAAATAAATAAATAAATAACAATGATTAATGACGATAAAGAATCTGAATGGTATTTTGAGTTTATTCCTGCCAGTAGCTCACATGAGATGCCAGTTTGGGTTTCCAGCTGCTCCAGCTGTGAAGCACTAAGAGAAACAAAAGGCAAAACAGTTATTTGTCTGATGAGGAAGGAAAAAATGTCACCTCTGTCTCTCCATAAACCAAAAACTAATGCAATGAATGACAAAAACATTTTTTTTAATTAAAAAAAAATCTTATATAAGAAGAGGTCATATCTGAGTTGTCTTCCACCAGATGCACATCCAACTTGGGACTGTGTGTGCGTGTGTGTGTGTGTGTGTGTGTGTGTGTGTGTGTGTTTGTGTGTGTGAGTGTGTGCAGTCCATGCAAAGTGTATTATCATTTCAAGGTAGTTCCATCTCACTAAATTAAAGGCAACCACACACAACATGGAACTTTAATAATAATAATAATAATAATAAAATATGCAACCAAATATAAGTTGTTCAATGACTTTTGACCACAGAGACCATCAGTAGACGAGAATTTGGAAAGGAAGCACCACCAAATACATGATAAAGCTCACTCTCATAGTGAGCATTGTGAAAGAATATTACAGTGACATAGGGATGACTTTGAAAATTTTACTGACACATTCACATAATTTTCTGACACAATTCAAAGAGTAGATGGATTATTTAAACTGAATGGATTTTTGAGGTAAGCTCAGTAACATAGTTTACTCTGAAATTGGATCACGTTTCATGAAGTGACCCAAAATACGCCAAACATTCAATATCTACATTTTTTTGCACTAGTTGTAAATATTCCTGTTAATATAGGTATATATTATTTTAGATATAATCTGAAGTAAATTGATTGAAACGGATCTTGTATCCACTAGTAGGGATCAAATCAATAAAAATGGTCATTCATCTGAGCTCAAATTTGTCAAAATTGTCTTGTTTTCTGTCTTATATTGAAATAACAAATGCCTTTAATCGAAACGCGGTAAAACCTACAAAAAGCCCTATTTGAGCCATTTATTCAGGATTAAATACACCGTTTTTCAGAATCAGAGAGGGCTGTTTCTTTGATGCATTGAGCACACTTACTGCAGGCACGTATGATTTCTGAATGTGGCGACGCCATCATGTGGACACACTCAGGAATGTTTGATGGAAAAGAAGATCTTTCTGTGAATATAATGGAAAGAAGCAGCAACAACTGGAAAATGTTAAATTTAAACTTTTTTTAATGTTTTTTTTTTTTTTTTTTTTTTTTTTTTTTTTAAAGATGCTGTAGCATCTCTGGTAATAAAGAAGAGGGAAGTGACTCACAGCATGCGCCATCAAACTTTTGTAACTACTGCTTTGTAAACGTGCGTGTGTTCTGAAAACTGCAGCATTTGTCTATATGCGAGTTTGGCTTTGTGGTGCAACTTCCTTCCTTCATATGAGTGTGTATGTGGGCGTTTGCCAAGGTGGAACCAGCTGGATCTGGCCATTGTGCTTCTGTCTGTGATGGGCATCACTCTGGAGGAGATCGAGATCAGTGCTGCCCTTCCCATCAACCCCACAATCATCAGGATTATGAGAGTACTGAGGATAGCACGAGGTACGCATGCCATGCCAAGCATAACAATTATTCACACGTGCAGACAAGCAGTCACACAGCTCCATCGTATAACAATGAAAAGGCAACCAGTCTTTTTTTGTTTCTTTGAAATTAATGATTATGAACTCATTCCAGCTAGAGAATACAAACATTTTCTAACGAAAATGTAATTTCTTGCTGTATTAGTACGATGTCGTGAAGTGAATGATTGTTTTAAGCCATTAGGAACTTTCCCCTGGTTTTTTTTCAGTAAAGTACAATTTTTTTTGGAACAGTTTTAAACTTTACAGTATCTAGCTGTGTTTTTGAAGACCGCCAGCAAAAAGTAACAAAAAAGCATTTCTTGAATTACTTTTTATCAACACCCATGTGTTTAAATTTCTATTTCAATGAATGCCCTATAAAGGGTTAAAAATAATGTGAAATGTTTTGAGGTCCTGCAGATCGGACCCCAGAAGTGTATTTAACACTATTGTGCACACACAGTCTTGTGTCGCTACTTTCACAATAGTTTGTTTGCATTTGCAATTACATTAAAGGAATCAAATGGCTGATTTGATCTTATTGATGTGGTCAAGCCAAATAGCTTAAACCATGAACTACTTCCACAGATGAGCAGCTAATAGCCATCTTCTTTTGTGTGTGAACACACACATGTATCTGTGTGTGTTGCTTCTAACAAAATAATGTATTGACCTTTCCACAGTTTAACAACCACCATTTAGTAAGTAATTGAACCTGAGGGATTTTCAGCCCCTCTCACACTCCCCCTCTTCCCCCTCCCAATGTGCCCACACAGTCCTGAAACTGCTGAAGATGGCAACAGGAATGCGAGCCTTGCTGGATACCGTCGTCCAAGCCCTGCCTCAGGTACATCTCACACAGCACTCACTTTCGTACCACCCCCCCCACACACACACACACACACACACACACACACACACACACTCTCCACTCTCCGCTCTCCCCAGGAGGAGGCTGGCAAGTTTTACTCAACAACCAGGGGGGTTACGAGTCCCTCATCTTCTTCTTTTCCTCTGGCCTTTAGGAAGCGCTAATAGATGAGTCACTCTCACCACAGACGAGCAGAGTGAAACACACGTCCTGTACGAACATGCATACACACGGGGTTTGTCATCTTTCTAATTTCAGCACCATGGAGAGCACCCAGCCTCCCACTGAGACCACAATGTGCTGGAAAAACTGATTTTGAGTCGCTCTGTAGATCATTTAGTGGCGAACTGTCTGCGGCATCAGGCAGTTTTCTTTAGGGCGCCCTCATCATTTAAGTGCTTTTAAAGTTCATCCGAGGTTCACTTGAAGTAATCTGGCGAAATGAAAGTAAAATTGGAAACATCAGAAGTGTTGCTTCATCCCACATACAGTATATGTTGGAGTTATGGCTTTGAGTTAGGACTTCAAACTTATATTATGCAATTCTTATTTAGTATTCATGATGAACATAAACACTGTTTTAATTATTTCAATAACACGCATCCTTGTGGTTCTCACCAGATTTCTGTGCATTCGGCATATGTACTGAGTCTGAAAAAATAAGCAGTGCCAGTCAATTAAAATTGAAAAAAAAGAAAGAATAACAGATTTTTTTAATAAATAGAAATAAATAACTGCACTCTGTAAAATGTCAAATTCTGGCATTTTGAATTTGCAGAACATGAATGGACAGTGCTTGGGAACATATAACTTGTTGCAATACATATATTGTATATGATGATATCACAATAGCGACTACATTTGCGACATATTCTGCATCTCTATTTTGAATGCAATGTTTTTATCAGTGTGAGTTGAACAAAAAACTACTGCACTCCATTTGATTGGGTTTTAACTGTGTTTTTATTTATCTTTGCCAATCAGAGTTCACTGCATTGTATTTACCTTTATTATTTTAACATAAGCATTGCAAATAAACAAGTGCTGACAGAACAGAACTTAAAAGTTTTAAAACTACTCTGCTTCTGAAATGCTGCTTGTGGAAACAACATGGTTAAAAATAATATAATACAAAAAAACAAACACTGCTGTTTAAAAGTAGATACAAGACTAGAAGATGATGAATAGGAGTAAAAACATCCCGGTCTAGACAAACATTGGAGAGAATTTGAATGGATGGTGAAGATGCACCAGTTTGAAATCCAAATATAATCAAACAACTGATTTGTGATGGAGGAACTGTGGAATAGTTTGTGACTTTAGTCATATATTTTGACAATGTCCAAAGAGAAATCTGCGCAAAGGGAAAGTGCAAGAATGGCATTATCAGGAAAACTGCTTGGCTGAAGCCTCACTAAACCTAACATCATGCAATTGAGATATTTAAAAGCAATTTCGGAGTAGTATTTTCAAAATGTCAAAAATCCCAAGCAGTTGTTGGGCTTCATTCATGTCCATGACCCAACACACACCATTCTAATCCACCCACCATCAAGAGAACCAGACAGAGAGAATCAGGTTCTGTGGTGAGCGAGGCATGGCAGAGGTGAGAGGGAACAGATTCCTTGTCTTTCTTTTCTATTGATCCCCCTCTCATTAACACCAAGCCCTTTGCTCCATCCCAAGGGCAATAAGGAAGGTAATTAAAACTGGGGCTAATTAAACAATTGCAGGAGGTCTCCCTCTCTGCGTGTACGGAAATGTGTGCATATCGAGGTGCGGAAAACAAAGGCGTCACACCTGGTGAGAGACTTAACCTCAGGTGATATTACGCTGTATTTCCCAGTGAAAATGAACGGGCAAGGTGCCAGCTTCATTTCATCACGTCACGTCTGATATTGAGGACGCTATTGACGTTTCAGGATATAGCTGAACAAAAGAGCAGGCGGATATTTGATATTACCCTGAGAGGACAGGAATTTGAATAATGCCAGCCTGGCAAAAACCATTGTCTGCTAGAATAATGATTCAGGACATGTAACATCATTTAGCCACCTCACAAGTTCCACCGTCAGTTTATACAGTTAATAGGTCGTGACAGTGACAAGGAGATGTAATGAGGGATCCATATACTTACATTAAATGGGTGAGTAAGCTGGGTAACTCATTGACATTTTACGAAAATGTATCTTCATGACTCGGTCTTTACGAAGACACAGCAAGACAAAGTCATTTCCCCACCAGCGATCTCCATCATTGTTTCCCCTCCAACTGATGCAAAATAGCTGCAACATCCCATTCACGAACACTAAAAGCCTGTTTCGCCTTGGCACTGCGACCGAGCCAGTTGTTTTATGTGTGATTCTGGAACGGCTGAGAAACCTCCAGGATCGCCTTTGGCAAATGTAGACACCACATGAATGGACAGATTTTTTTTCTTCCTTTTATTAGCACTCAGCCCTGAGCGACTTCTGTTTCGCTTCAGAAATAGATTTTGACCACGTCCTTAAATTAAATCCTCAAAAACAGTAAAAGACAAAGAAAGATTTGCAAATTTTTTGCTAAATCCAGCTTAGTAATGTAGGAAAGTCTGGTTTGAGTTTCATCGAGTGGAGTGTGACATTATCAAAACAAACACTTGTTTGGAATAATCTATGAAGATATAATAATAATCACTTGTTCATAAGTGCATTCACTTCCATTTTAATTGTTGGTCTGTCCAGACAGAACGGAAGAAAAAAAAAGGTTTCAACATATTAAGTTATTATGATGGAGCTAGAATAATTTAAGTACAAAAGTAACAGCAATTGAAGTTTTCTATCTGGTTAAAGTCATCATAATATCATTCGTTTTAATATGTTAGAACCGCAAAGCTATAAGAGTCATTATCCAGCATCAGTGACTACTGCTGTGAGATTTGAGTAAGGATCATAGACACATAACGTTTGAGAGACATTGTTTATTATAGAAAAAGGCTAACACACCTCCGGCTATCCCAAATGTCCATCTTCCACCTTTATTCAACTCAAGCTGATCCCACCTAACAGTGTGCAAAGGTGGGATCACTACTTCATTACAGTGCAAGACATGCACACGCATACACACACACAAGCTGTTCAGAGATGCCTATGCATGTTTATGGACTGCGGGAGGAAACCAAACTACCTGAAGAAAACCCATGCATTAAAACTCCACATAAAAAAAAAACCCCTAAGCCACGGACAATCTTCCTATGATTACTAGGAATGTCCTTGCCTGAAATTTTATTGCATTTCTATTAACTTTAACGTGAGTAGATTCTCTGCCATTTGTTTAACCTGGCCCCAATTTAGCGAGAGCTTTCCCTTCCATCAAATTACCATCAAAAAACGCCTCAGCACTGAGCAAGACTTCAGCCTTTTAAAATCCTCCTTCAAGTAGGATCCAGAAAAACGCTGCCGCAAGCATCTCAGCATCGTTTCTAATATAAACCTCATTTGCATAGCGGCTAATGTGTGGAACAAGTTCTGTCATCATCATAATGTTGCTGCTCTGTTCCCACACTGAACTGTACAAAGTAAACAGCACATCTTAAGTGTTTTTTTTTTTTTTTCTTCAAAAAACAGGTGGCGTCCAGAAACCTTTATTTTGACCCAGTGCTGTAAAGTTATTGCAGCTTGTGGACTGAGCATGTCTTCTTTCTCAGTGGAGCGTAGCTGCTGCCTGAGAGTCTCTCATATAGCTCTAATGGGATTAGGTTTTGGCCCTGAGCGTTTACAGTGCAAAATCATCATCACTATTAACTTGTAGCAACAGAGGGCTGTTTTGTAGTGGAAGCGAGCCAAATCCCAGACCCCTAAAAAAAAAAAAAAAATCTACACAAGTAGTCGCTGGTCCAGTTGTTGAAGTTGAATATACAGAATTTAGCAGGATAATATCAGAACAGCAAAACAAATTAAAATCTTTTGGAGTTTCCAAGACTTACGTATATGGAGTTTCTTATCAATTTACTTGGAGGTAAATAAAATTAAAAAAATAAAAGAAGAAATTTTTTTTTTTTTTATGAGATCCTAGACATAAAATCCCTCCCACCAAAAGAAAATGTGCTGCAAAAATGTGACCTAATATGTTATTCTGCATGACTGTCTTTTAATTGTCTTATGATGAGCCTATTAATGTTGATGGAATGGGAACATGCATTCTCTTGGGGTTTAGATTTAGACCAGACGACTGTATGTTTCCATTTAGGAGGGGTTTTTGTGTCGCAACAGTGTTTATGAAACTGTTGTCTTTTCTCTGCGCTGTGTTGCAGGTGGGTAACCTGGGCCTGCTCTTCATGCTACTGTTTTTCATCTACGCCGCCTTAGGAGTAGAGCTTTTTGGAGAACTTGGTGAGTTCACATGACACCCAGTCACCAGCCTGCAAAGGTTTGTCATGCAACTTCTGCACACCAGAGACATATTTGTGTATTCCTCCCGTGAAGTGAATCAATTTTTTTTCCCCAACTTGTTTTTTTCTCCTGGATCCCTCTCTGATGTATTTTGACTAACTCCGGGTCCTGAATCACTGTACCACTGATTTAGATGATGCTACTGTTGATAAAAATGAATTGTGATTCACGAGGTTGAATCAGAACAGAGAAGAGCTAAAATCTGGTCGTGAGGGGATGATCAAAACTCTTTGAAACCTCAATTGAATACTCATTATTTGTATTAAGTGAAGTCATTTAGAAACATAAACCTTCCTTAAAAAAAATTAATAAATAAATATACTATGGGGATAAAATAAACCACATGCAAAAAATAAGAACATGTTTTTGGCAACACATTGTTTGCCATTGAGAAGCCTGTTTGTTCCACTTTTAAAATGTGAACATGCATTTGAGGGAAGGGAAGATGTGCTGCATATGTAAATATGAAAGATTTGTCAGATCTTCTCTGCCAATAGCAAACAGCTTTTTGTTGATACTTGTTCACTTGATCAGACGATGGAAGTCTGAAAAAAAAAATGCATATTGGCGTTTTAACTATTTTTTCATTTGGGGGGGCAATAAAACAAATAATCCACTGAAACCTTTCTTTTTGTTTTACCATGAGTGACTAACACTATTAAAACTAGTAATAAATAGAATTGATGAATGTCTTAACGCTGGTTTGAATATCATGGATCTTTCTTTTGACAATGAACCGACTGTTTTGATTTGCGTGCTAATCTTAAAACTTATCTTTTCTGGCAAGGAACAAAATGAACCTCTGATGTCTGGTAATGTATGTAAAAATAATAATAATGCATTATATTTGTGTAGCACCTGTAACCGAAGCAACCCAAATTTTCTTTACGGGAAAGACTTAAATAATACTAACCAGTCGACGGTAAACTGTATAAAAGTACTGTAGCTGTAATCACAAATCAACATACGTCTGTGTCTGTCCCTGTAAGTAAGTGAAACTGTGGTTTGAAGTTTCCATTGTCTTATCACTGTGAGCTCAACCTGTGTCTATAAAAGCATGAGTTCTTTGTTACTGAGAAATCCTTATTTTCTCTTTGTCCTTAAGTCAGTATCAAAGGTATCTCTCCTGCAGTCTGAAAGCAATTCCCCAGAATTCTGATTCATTCTGTCCTCGCGTAGCCTCATTAAAGCTGAAGATTTAACCGGCAGAATGTCACGTTTTTTTTTCTTTTTGTGTATTGCAGCTGCAGCCAGTGGCAACACTATTTGTGACTGGAGCTTGGCAGGAGAAGGGATTAGTGGCGAATGCAAGTGTTGCGTTCTTTAGGCATTCTGCAGATTATCTTGGGATAGAGGCTCAAAAACAAATAGGATGTTTGGCCGCATTGCTTTGGGTTTGATAACTGACTGTGTCTACAATGGCTTGCCGTGTTTGGACAGTCGTCCTGACAGGAAATGGTTGCATGCTCGCCACGGCGAATTCATGTGAAGCATTTATTATCAAATTGACATCCGTTCTGGGTGTTTTGTTTTTCCTTCTCTGATCTCTTGTTCTCTCTCTCTTGTTCTGATCACCACTTTTTTCATTTATAACACTTAAATCTCCTGCTCTTGCTCCATCCACCCACCTCACTCTCACCCCCCCCCAGTTTGCAATGAAGACTACCCATGTGAGGGTATGAGTCGTCACGCTACCTTTGAAAACTTTGGCATGGCTTTCCTTACTCTGTTTCAAGTCTCCACGGGCGACAACTGGAATGGCATTATGAAGGTACAAACCTCTATATATGTCAACGCTTTGCTTTGATTGGTGGGAATGTGTTTTGTACCTTAGCGCAATGCATTCATGAATGAAAGAAATTGTCTTTTTTCTCTGTTAACGAGATATATTTTTGTGGTATAAATTGTGGAGATGCCTCAAAATGTGTTCTGTGTAGCCTTCCCTTATTTAAACCTCATTAAAATACTTGAAAGTGAAAAACGTCAACCCTTTAGGGGCTTCTTGAAGGGTGTGACAGGAGGCAGTTTTTAAGTTAACAACTAACACTATCTCAAATGAAATATGAGGGAGATGTGGCAAACTGAGCTAAATAGTTTAGATTACTTGATCTATATCTTTAAAAATGTTGATATTTTTAACACTATACAGTCCTTTTTGTAGGTGCTATTCAAAGGCAAATGGGCAAAAGACATCAGTGTTTGTCTTTACATCAGAGGTTTAATGCTTTGTAATCATTTACACAATTTCTATAAACATAATACAAGCAGAACCTGTTTTGATGTGTTTCCACCATTTTAACTTATCATTGTTGAGAAAAATGTATAACAAATGAATGTGATTGTTTACACAAAGGTTTTAGGGATATGTTGATTAGGAAAAATCGATCAATCTGGTTATAAAGAAGAAAACGTTATAAAGAAGCTCCATATTTAATAAAACATATGCCATTCATTTTCTTGCAAAAATGCAGGATTTATGTTCATTCTATGAATCAGAATATTATTTTTCTGATGTAAATGAAATATGCTGGCATAATTGAATTGCTTTAACCTTTTTATTGTTTATAAATAAGCCACACAAATGTAGCCAAAAGTTTATTCTATCACGTATAAAAGGCAAACTTTGTAAAAGTCTGTGACAAGTGAGCTGGAAAAAAAAAAAAAGACTAATTTTCCCTGAATGCACTTCTCCCACCAGCAGCTATCGTGTCTCCTCCTCGTACCTATGCTGCGAAGGGAATAGAGATTATGACCGACTGTGTTGGCCGTGGACCATTTAATGCAAACTGAATACAGGCAGTGTTGATCAGGGTCATGAAGCAAGCCAACTGGCGACAGATGCTTCCACTCAGAACAAAGTCTCTGCCATTTTAGCCACCAACTCGCTTTGTAGGCAACGAGAGAGGAGGAGGAGGAGGAGGAGGACCTGCTTCGATTCAGTCGCAAGCATGTGAGCTGGTCGTGCGGTCACGAAAGAGAGAGAGAGAGAGAGAGAGAGAGAGAAAAAAAGAAAGAACAAGGGAGTGTACAGAGGGGAGAAAGATGGAAAACTGTGAGAAGAGAAAAGAGGAAGAAAAAAATAAGGACATGCAGGGAAAGAAGATGGAAGGCAGAGTACGGAGAAGTTCTGTGTTAAGCGCAGTGTGTAAATGTCAAGCCAAATTAGACAGAAAAGACCAGCTTTGGCTCAGAGGGGCTAAAATTGTTGTGTGTGGTCACAGGCTGGGTGAGATATGTGTACTTCCTCCAGAAAACACTTGTCACTTTGGTTTCCGCTTTGACTGAACTTTGCGGTGCGCATGTTAACCAGAGTGGAAATCCACCAGAGTAATTTTCCTCAAGTAATGACTCCTGTTGTTCTGCTTGGATGGAAAACAGTGAAGTGTATGATAATAATTCAACTTGTCAAGATCACAAAGCGCCATGTTAACATTATCCAGATCTATTATTGACTAGAAGATGTCAACTTTTTACTCGCCACTTGGAGGAGGTTTAGGTTTGGATGTGAAATGCTGAAAAATCCAAAGCTTCATGAAAAAAATTTAAAGTGGTATCAACTTTTCTGTTAATTCCACTTGGAATTCTGCTCTGATCTCACCGTGATACAAAGATAACCTCATTATTTGTGATATTTACTGCAGCACCCCTACTGTTTTATTTGCTTTGTCCTTTCGATCGCTCCTTCCCTCACGAAATACTTCCTGACAAACCCTCCACTGACCTTTCTCCTCCTCCTCCTGTTTCCCACCAGGACACATTGCGGGAGTGTCCACCCGACAACAACCTGGACGTGGACTATGCCTGCAATCCTAGCCTTCAGTTTATCTCGCCCATGTACTTTGTCTCCTTCGTGCTCACCGCCCAGTTTGTGCTCATCAATGTGGTGGTGGCCGTGCTGATGAAGCACCTGGACGACTCCAACAAGGAGGCCCAAGAGGAGGCGGAGATGGATGCAGAAATTGAGCTGGAGCTGGCCCAGGGCACCCTCTGTTGCATGGGCGCCCCCGGTTGTGGGGGTGGCGGGGTGGATAAAGGACTGGTCGCTGCTGGATCGGCGCCTGGAGGTGCGGCCGGGGGGAGGGAGAGGGGAAGCGCCAGGGGAGAGAGGGGAGACGGATCGAGGAGGATGCGACACACAGTGACCGCTGCGCACCAGGGACCGTACAGCCCCCGTGACTCCGACCGGACCCTCTACTCACCAGTGCAAGTGAGTTGACGTGTGTTTGTGTGTGTGTGTGTGTGTGTGTGTGTGTGCGTTTGTGTGAGGAAGAGTGGAATTATATTTGGCTGTGGTGGCGTGAAGGGCTCGTACGTGTTGTATGTTTGGTATTTATGTGTGAGGGTGTGTGTGTTT
>OMNM01040227.1:5105-15813 GCA_900302745.1 Parablennius parvicornis
CTCTGAATAAAAAGAACACAAAATCACAGTCGTAAAAGGAGGAAACCAGAAAATCTGAATAGCTGTGCTGAAGCATCTTGATCAAATAAATTTGAAGAGAAGTTTACAATATTTCGAGGTCTTACAGATCTGCAGTCGAACAGCGCCAGTGGCTTTAACCCCTTAATCCTAATTTATACTCAAATTACACTGAACAGACTCTCCACCTTTTCTCCTTCCTCAGTCATATGGAGAATCAATATTCTCCTACAGTCTCACACACACACACACACACACACACACACACACACACACACACACACACACACACACACACACACACACACACACACACACACACACATACACACTCACACACACACACACTCCCATTCCCCTCTGGGGGTGACAAATGGCCCAGGTTAAAGTCAGCCAACCATGAATCCCAGCTCACAGGAGACAGCAGACCTGTCAGAGCATGCGGCACAAGCATCGGTCGGACAGATGCTCCAACGTTCACCAACGTGCACAAAACTAGGAGACATGAAGTAGGGTGGAAGCAGGCCGGTGAGAAAAATCTTCTTTTACATCATGACAAGGTTGCCTGAATAAACAAAGAGGTGAAAGGCCACGTGGAAACCGGAGATTATCGGGCCACACGACTCATTAAGCTGCGGTAGCAGGTGTTTATGTGGCGTTGAACACAGCAGCCCTCTGACCTGACCGAAGGAGGGAGTGTTGAACACAGCCAGCCCTGACAGTGGAAGAATTGCATCTAATCTGTTTCATAGACATGTTTTTGTTTTTTTAAATATTGAGTCATATGAGGCGATAACATGTGGAGTCCAAATGAAGCAAGTTGATGTAAAATGGATTTACATTTGAATGACTGGACAGTTATTTTACAACAAAGAAGTAAACTGTGAATGTGAACATAATAAAGAGCTGATACATGTGGAAATGTATTTGAAAATGCTTTGAGAAGCTTTAACTAATGTATCCTAATCATACTTTATGATTACTTGTAGACTAATGCTTCATGTTATTGATGACACAAACTTTTTGTTTGGTTGAAAGAAAGGAAGTGTTTGACTCACTGCGAGGCGAAAGTGCTAACCTCTAACCACTTGAACCACTAGTTCAAATGGTCACTGGCTAATTAGCAACCCAACACTCCTTCAGGAAGAGCTGCTGTCAACCCTCATTTTTCCCATTGTCTTTTAAAAAATATATAATACATCTACCTGGACTATTGTTTTTTTTTTTTCTTTTGCATAAGCTAACCGGATACACAACTTGCATGTACCTGCATCCAAGCCATCAGAGAAGTGCACAAATCGCTACATTCAAATTAAAATCAATATAATTGTTTATTACCTCATTACATATATGATGCTTATATTGATAGTTTAAATGTAGTCTGTGAACCCCTGGCATATATTTGGTATAGATAAACAACTTGTTAAAAAGAGAAACCGTATTAGAGGAAGTCGGACCAGAACATTTGTTAACTAATGTGTCACATGTTATGGTTCAGACACGTTAACCAATTTATTCTCTAATAAAGCATTAATAGCGATTTTAATGAGTCTTTTCAGTCAACAGAGCCCTTTAAAAAAAATTTTAAATTCACCTCATTTCCTAAACATAAAACATTCATAGGGACAAATGAGTAAATGTTTGAAGGAAAAGAGAAGGAAGTTAAATCTGCTGGAGAAGTTAAAGAAAACAGTTTATGGCCATCACTGCAGTAAAACAAATATTAGGCTATAATGGTGATGTCTACATGAAGCTATATACTCAATCATCAGTTTGAAGTGCAGATCTGTGAACCAACTGTTCACGTAAAGTCAAAAATCAGTCCAGCGGATGTCCGAATGACGTCGTCACTCAACTCAGGAGGAAGTTGTGCATCTCTGCTGCTGGTTGCATGCACATCTTTGTGGAAACCACTTCCATCATGCCGACTAGAAAAAGAATGTCAGTGGCTTTAAATATCCTGCATGAGTTAATATTTCATCAACATTTCAGTCCCGGGGCCTCTTCCCCCACTTTTCACATCCCACTTCTGGCTCTGATATTGTGCACAGGACAGGAGTGTGTGCTGTACATTGTAGTTTGTTTCAACATGCCAGTTTGTTTGTTTGTTTGTTTGTTTTTTGTTTTTTTGCCCCATAACCAACCTATGCAGCATATGTGGGTCTTTTTTTGTGTGTCCATAGGTTATGAGACACTCACTCAGAGCTTTATATCGATGTAGATAACGTCTGTTCTCCTATCGCACCAGATATGGCTAATTGTTGATCGGCATCTTACGGAGAAGAACAAAAAGGAATCATAAGTGAGAAAATGCAATCTTGATTTAACAAGGTAACCTTTAAACATGCTTAGTAAGCGGTTAAAAGCGTGATGAAAATAGCTCTGTGTGGACTCACGCGTCCCTTTGCATTGAGCGAGCTCATCCATAATGTACAAGGAGATCTCATGATGAGCATCTCAGACAAAGAGTCGTCATCTCTGGATGGATGATGCCCCCAAAGATAGAAGTCCACATGTGTGCGTGTGTTTAATTACAGTTTCAGCTTCAGCGTGTATGCACATGATTCAAAGGTACCTGTGATTTAAAGGAACTTACTTTCATTGTTTGACCATGATGTGTTGATTTTTGTCCTCTGTTAATGATGTTGGGAGATTTTTAAATGAGACAGCAGACAAACTAAAAACCTGAGGCATTCTCAAAACGACACATATTCCTCACACATGATCACACACTTGGTCCACTTGGACCTTAGTCACTTGAATCAAAGAAAGAAAAGATTCTGCTCCACAGGAAAGAAAAGTCAATTCTTATTTAATAAAAAAAAAAAAAAAAGTTATACCATCGGTATGTTGTTGTTGTTGTTGTTTTTCTTTAGGGGGGGGTTATGATTTTTTTCCAAACGAGCTGTCCTGTAAACACATCACCATGACTTTGAATTTCATTTCATGGATGTAAAAAATTTTTAAAAAGCCCATGGAGCAAATTCATGTTTCCAGGTTTTGTCCATCACAGGTGAATTTACTCGTATTACACACTGCCTCCTTCCTGGAGGAATCCAAAATATCTAACAATCATGGCTTTAACAGGGATCATTTTTTCTTGTGATGCCTGACCCTAAATGTTTGTATTATCCCATCAGAAACTGGAGCTGCATGCCTGCTGACATAATGAGGTTCTTGGGTGGAGTGCCTGCGTCAGGTGCAAGAAACCAAGAGGTTTAGCAGCTTGCCTTCATTCATTATTAATGTTTGATCAAAGAGAGTGATCCACCAGAAACCACACTGAGGTAAACAAAGTCTTAATACAATGGAAGAAATTATGTTTAATCAGCAGGTTACTCAGCAACCCTGTCACACACCGGTAAAAGATTTCTTTCAACAAAAAAAAGTGTTGTTCAACCAGTTTCACAGGAACAGAGGAGGCTGCAAACACACTGAGGATTCTTCTGCTTGTATATAAGCTACCATTAGATGATTTATTTCATCATTCAAGCTGGCCGGTGTGTGAAAACCAGTGCTATCACTACCGCAATCTCAAAGATTTATGGCTACTCCATTGTCCAGAAGCAGCAACCCGTGCAGTCACATCGAGACAACAATGGCCGACTATGTTCCACCAGTGGATAAAAAGATACCCGGGCTTCAGAGTTGAATACCTGTCTGTCTGTCCCCAGCAACAAGGCCACACCCGGGGGCTTTTCATCACCTCTGAGGGAACCACGCTGAGCTATCTGATTCCTGCACATACCATGGAGCCTGCACAGAGCAACCAGAGACTTTGTTGGGGTGCAATATAAGGGCTTGCTGCAGAAATGCTTTGAAAAGCAGAGGAGCAAAGAGTGTGTGAGCAGCCTGGAACTATTTTTTTTTAAATCTCATTCTGGTTACAAATCTACATTATTTTAGAACCATGAGCTGTATGATTGGTACATGTTCATTAGTAATATGCCAATTAATCTGAATGGCTTCTTTTTTAATGTGTATTGTGAGTCAACTTGTCACATAAATGGTCGGGTATACTCACAAATGAGAGGATCGAATGGAGTTATATGGAAGTTACATACAAATTAACCTTTGTTTGATTCTCAATTTAAAGTCTTAAAAACTACAAAACTACAAAATTCTTTAATGTCCAGAAAAAAGTTTATGTGCTTCTCCCGTTTTTTTAAAAAACAGGTAAATCAGTAAAATTCAACATGATTCATTGAAATGTGCTGAACATGACACAAACCTCTATCAACATAAAGTATACACAGAAATATCCTAAAAGGTTTCATCGATTAAACTAGCTTCAATTAATTTAAAAAAAAAAAAAGAAAAAGAATGCAGCAGTGTAGCCAGGGTCAGCGGCCGGGACCTCATGACCCTGAGCCGGATGGAGAAGAAATGTGAATGATATCGTGGCACACAAATGAATCAAAACACCTGCAAGTGTGTTTTGCTTCCTACCTGAATGTTGATAAATGTTTTTAGGGAAATTTGACCTGAAACTTGAAATGAAATCTGCATTTAAAATAAGCTTGATGCATTTAAATTATATTCTAAAACGTGAAATGTATTTTTTTTTTTTTTTTTTGGAATACCTTTTGAAACTTAACCGAACGACAGACATCTTCTGGGGCTGAAGAAGACACCGTCAGTACATGAGGCTAGTTGACTTGGTAGCTTTGTTAAATTTTTTGGGTTCTCTAGCAAACTGTTTTAACACAATCCCTGTTCTTTTTTTTTAAGTTCAGGAATAAAGAAACTTTTGTAGAAAAGACAAGTGTACTCTCAAGAGCTGGAAGTTAAGCATTTGTGTCATTCATAGCTGGGGAGATTCTGCGCAAGCGAGTGAGATTCAAGATGGCGACGCACCAGCACATAAACACATCGCAACGCTCACGCCAGGCAAGAAAAAGAAACAATGTGGTATTCCCGAACACACACAGACCTCCCCGAATCACTGTGTCATCCATCCATTCATGCATCTTCTACACAGCTTGTTCCTGTTCGGGGTCGCGGGTAGGTCACCGGCCCATCACAGGACACACACAAAACAAACACACACTCACATTCACAGGTTGGGGCAATTTAGCATCACCAATTAACCTGAAATGCATGTTTTTGGACAGTGGGAGGAAACCAGAAACCACACACACAAGAAGAACATGCAAACTCCGCACAGAAAGGCCCCGGGTGATATTTGAACCCACAGCCTTCTCGCTGTGAGGCAAGAGTGCTCCAATGTGTCAGCTTAAATTAAGCTTTCAAATTCATTTGAACATTTAAAAAAAAAAAAAAAAAAAATGCATCAATGAAAAATATCTTTCCCATAAAATTATCAAATGTTTGACTGTCACACATCCAATTGTTTGCAGAAATAACAAAACTAGTGGAAAACTACCCGGGGTGTTATTTTAGTTAGTTTTTTTTTTCATAAATCACAATATGACACACGTAAAAATAAGTTAACCGGATGAACATTTGATGCATCAGGTCAGCCCACTTGTTGATGAATGTATAATCTAAAGCAGTAATATGACGAAGATTACAATCTGCACCATAGCAGAAAAAAAACTTTATTCTTTGTCGATTCAGTAAGTCCAGTAAAGCTGCATCTTTGTGATGACCCAGCTCCCACAGGTACTTAAAAGAAGGCACATCATTCTTATTGGTGTTGTTGTTTTATTTCTACCTTCGCTTCATCAACCTCCACTGACTTTCAACAAAATGTGAGTGGACAAGTGAGAGGGCAGAGAGGTGAAACACACAGAAGAAAATTTGGCGCGTGACCAGTGAATCCTACGCGCGAGTGTGAAATGTGATCGAGAGCCAAGCAGGAGTGCCTGGCAGGCAGACGGATGGTCCAGGACTTTACTGGCAGTGGGGGGAAAATGAGCTTCATGCTGCACAAACACAGGTTCACTTCTGTCTCCATGCTGATGAGGACATACTGACGAGAGAAGAAGGCGAGCGACACAGCGTGCAGGATATACATTAGGTTCTTGGGGTTGTTGTTTTTTAAACACAGAAGAGCTAAAAAAAATAAATAAATAAATAACATTTTTAAATCACAATGAGAACAGGACAGCACAGTGAAGACTTATTTATCTGTGTGGAGCCCACACTGACCAAAATGAAACCTTTCAAGGAGTTCAAAACATCTGTGGCATGTCAAACCGTGGCGGCAGCCTTCTGTCTGTCAAAACATCACGCTTTAAAGAGATTTACCGCTGCTCCTTAAGACCCCGTCAGACTTTTAATCCAACAGGATCCACCAGTGAGTTTCGACAAGCTTCTTTTACTGCTGGTTAATGACTTAAATTTAATTTGAAGGGTAATACAGTATGTCAATAATCCAGAGTTGATTTAAGTAATTAAATATGCATTTAAGAGGATTACACACCTTCAGATTCTTGCTGATTACGGCACAATTCAGGGCAATGATCCTTCAAATCTACATGTCAACTTTCAAGAGAATAGAAAGAAAATTCAATGTGTTATGATTTTTGAAACTCATAAATGGGGTTTCCAATGTTAACTTCCGGAATTTTTCCTGACCTTATTCTGGATCTGAAAAGCATGAAATTTTGTACCCTACTAGATATGACTGCCCCGCAGATCACTGAATTTTTACATGTCAATCAAATAAGATCTCAGAGAGACAAAATATTTTGAAAATGGCTCAATGATAAGTAAATGGGAAAAACAGGATCTTTGATATTTGTTTGTATCCAGATGATTATCTGGATCACTCTCAAAATGTAATGGCATCTAAGGTAGCTCAAGACACATCTTCTGAATTTTCTTTAGGAAGATCCTGTCAGGAGTTTTTGCATAATCCTGCTAACAAACAGACAAACAAACAAACAAACCCTGGCAAAAACATAACCTTATTGGCGGAGGTAAATAAAGGTAAATTTTTGATTGTTGGATCTATTAAAATGATATCAGTGAAATGATTATTGTTTTTTTCATTATTATAAGTAATTACTGTTGAAAATTTTAGGATTACAATGCTACAATCTGTCATTGTGCTTCATGTTTCACCTCTAAACGGTGGTATTTCATTAGAGCGTCACAGCATTTGGTTTTGACCAAATTTCAGCTGAGCCTGACTCTGGTGAACATCACTCATCATTTGTAATCATTGTGTTTTTTTTTCTACACAACCACAGGCCATATGGGAACATGAGGAGGAGGCTCGGCGTAGCTCGGGAGGCTTTGGATGAGCTTGAAGCTCTGGATCCTCCCTGTCCAACGGTGAGCAATGTTGATGTCAAAACAGTGGGTGGTGTGTGGCATTCATCCTCCCTGCATGTCTGTTGGCTGAGAAGTCATTCTTCCCACAGCGTGTGATTTGTGCACTTTGAAGAAGTCTGCACAGTGTTAAGAATTTTTAGAGATGAAGAAAACAAAAAGTGCCAGAGAAAAGCTCGTGTGCTGAAAGAAAGAGTAATTTAATCAGCGGTGGGTTAACCCGCTCTGGATTGTGGTGTTAAATGTTGTGGTTTCGCAGTGATTACAGTGAACGTTCACCTCTCGGTGGCACGACGGGTCCAAGGAGTCAGCCAAGATTAGCACTTGTCTTTTTGATTAGTGATGCTGCACAATCCAGACGTTTCAATTAAATCTGTAGTATTTAGTCCCGGCTATTCATCTGTGAGGGTGATTCTCCAGGCTGATCTCCTGAGTTACATAATCTCCTTAGTGGAGTCGCAGTCCCCTGAATGAGCACATGTGTTTCTATCAGCTGCAGACCAAATCCTCAACCCAAACAATGAAGCGTTGAGGCGTGCATACAAAGCACAGAACACACCTTGTTTTGGAGCCGCTGTCCCATTTCAATCTTGAAGCACCGAAAAATAGGGTTTCTTTATTCTTCTGTGGGATATTCGTTTGTTTTTTCAACGCAGAATAATGCATGTGGTAAGTTTTATATGAGAAAAGTTTTTCATATGTACTTTTTAAAGAAAGAAAACAATTCCATGTGGTCAACTGAAAACTCAGTCGAGGCAAATAAATATGTCCAAGAGGGGAAATGTATTTGTTTTTTTATATGTTCCCTCTGGAAATCCTATGCTAACGTCTAAAATACTGCACCATGAATAGAACTTTTGCATTTTTTGTAGTGAACAAAAATAGCATTTCTATTATGTGTCTGGCTGCTTGTTTTTCGTTTTTTGTTGTTGATTCTGTGAGATTCTTCACTTGAAAAAAGTTGTACTCCTGATTCACTGGAACTGCACACTGTATGGTAGTTTGATTATAAAGTTTACAGGTTAGATCTTTTTTTATTTTTTTTTTTTGGTCTTTCTCAACAAGACAAACAAAACGACAAGAAAGTCACCTTCCCAACATGTTTGATACATTTTCACTACGGATGTATTTGGTTTCGGCGAACCAATCCTAACCGATCCTAAATGTTAGTATTGAGACAATAAAATAACGTCCACATGTCACCACACTGAACCTGCGAGTGTTAAATAAACAGATCAGACGGGGAGCTAAGGGCAAGCAGTTCAGATCTATCGCCAGAGAAGCAAGACTGAGATGGTTTGGACGTGGCTGGGACGGTTCAGGATGTTGGAGATGCAGCTGTCAGATAAGAGGAGAAGAGGAAGACCTCAGTGAAGAGTTCTGGAGGTGATGAAGGAGGAGAATGAGATGGCTGGCGTAACAGTAGAGGATGCACGGGATATTGGGTATATCATGTAGGTAGATGGTCTGCTGTGGTGCCGTGTAATATTTAGGAAAACTTTAAAGTCATACATTTAGAAGCAGAAGTTTTATTTGTAACAGAGGCTTAATCTTTTTGGGTGCTTCAAGACTTTGAGGTAGTAAGAACACGACTGCACACAATGTAGTGCTGGATGTTAGGAGCTTGGATGTCTTGTTTCTGCTCTTTGCAGATGATGTTTTCCTGTTGCCTTCATGGCACAGCACCTCTAGCTTGCACTGGAAAGGTGGAGACTCTCCAAGTTAAAATCTTTAGTTTCTGCTGAACTGTTAAATTCTCTTCGTCTGTCAGACATCTGCATCTTGCGTCGTGATATAAGGAAAAGGGATCACAGACGCAAGAGGCAGAGATTTGTTTTCTTAGTGACACGGTGTGTTTAAATACCTCAAAGTCGTTTTTGAAATGAAGATGTTGCTCCTCTTCATTAAAAGCATTTCGGTTAAGTCTGGTTCCACATCCAGCGGATCTTTATTAGCTATTAGACCCGAAAAGTTGCTTGTTTATGCTTCTTATAAAGCTGTCAAATATTTTTGATGTTACTTGAAATGATTTGTGTAAACGGACCGTCAGTGTGACAGTAAATGCTGTACATGACAATATTTACAGTCAGGTTAGTGTGTTAAATCTTTTGTGGCGCACTCAAAGTGAGGTAACATACCGCTGATAAGCCTGTAAAACTCTGGAGGTCAGGTTTTTTTTTTATTGTCCTGCTGTGTCACATGAGTCTGAGTGTTACATTTCTCTTTTCATGGTGACAGTAATAAGAAGACAGGAAATGAGGACAGATGATACGCATTGAACATCCACACTAAAGTGGGGAACTGTGTTTGAGCGTGATGCTCCAAATTTTGTTTCTCCCCGTGAAATGAGGAAATGGCTGCTCGTGTTTATTTGAGAAAATCTTGGTATCCTTGTATCCTGCAAAAATGTTTGTTGTGTTTTTTTTCTTTTTTTGAATAAATGCGATGTGTTATGTAATTGTCATGCTTTTTATGTGTTCGTTTTTTTAAAGCGAAAACAAAAACCTTGAGGTGACCAGAGATGCTTATGCTATTTAGATCAAACTGAATTGAATAGATTTCCTAACTGAATTTACAAACAATGATATCTGCCTCTCAGGGTTTAATTTAGACAGTAGCGCTAAATCCACAATGCTGTTTGGCTCTCTGCAAGGTTTTGGATGAACGTGCCTCTTATCTAACACTATGTTTTGTGCGAGGGTTTATATACGCTGGCTGTCACGCCCTTGCACGCTCCTGACTCAACCTTGTATGTTATTTGCAATGACGAGAACCTCTGCCGCAATATATAGGATTACTAGACTGGAATAACCAGCTGCATTTACAACTGCTATAAGATTACGAGGCAGGAATATCTAATCCGTGCTACCTGACATGCACTTTGAAATCCTGTCACCCTTAATGGATGAGCATATGGGCTTTTGAGATAGAATTACCAAGATCATGTGTACGAGATGGGTAGTTCACAGCTTTCATTATTTCCATTGTTATTCCCCACTGGGCAGCCATCGGCAGAGAAGTTGTTCAAAATGACGTTTCATCTGAGTTCGTTTCAGTGTTGCACTGTTTTCGACATGTGTGGAGAAGTTTCCTTTTAATCATACTTTAAAATGACGTGATCATGTTCCCTTCAGTTCACTCTTTACACCAAACAAGTAAATAAATAAGTGGTAGAATGTAACAGAGAACATTTACCCAAGAACCTCTCCGATTAGCATTTCTTCATGTGTATAAGCATTCAAAACAGCCAAGCTTTTGATAGCTGAAGAGCCAAACAACCCAGATAAATAAAATTAAACTATGCATTAAACAGCATCAAGTATGTGAAGAGCTTTTATTCATTATAGGGCACGCATTTAAATACTTGGAAATTAAAATGTTTCCTCTTATAATTTTATGACTCTATCAAGTTTATTAAATGAAACACTGTTATATGAAAAATGTAGGT
>OMNM01040228.1:0-36150 GCA_900302745.1 Parablennius parvicornis
CCAGAGAAGAAACATCAGAACTCTAACATGTTGTTATCAGCCTGTAAAGCCCTTATCTGTGTTTTAAAGCCCCGTAGATATCAAAATGAGATGCATTTGTCACATTCTTGTTACAGTAGAAACATACAGATAGCATTTTTTCAATCTTGTGTGTTTAATTTCTCAGCTTTGTAAATTTTGAAAGACTTTGATCTGTTTTTGCTCTTATTCCTGTCTGCAGGACGCTTTGGGTAGCAAACAGTTAAGAATGGAGATAAAGTTCAGGGAAGTGGTGTCACTCATGTCCAACTTCCTGTTTTGCTTGCTTAGTTCTGAGAGCAATGTGAGGTCGAAAACAAAGTGGATTTTGACTCCAGCTGGAAACATTATCAGCACTCAAGCAATCAGTAAAGTTAACCGAAAGATTCATCAGCAGTTGTTGCGTTATTACATCTGCCACAAAATATTGAAAGACTGCTTTGCATGTGGAACAAGTATGAGAGTCAAACTTAGACTAACAAAGATGACTGTAATGAAAAAAAAAAGGATTGTCTTAACATGGTGATGAATGTAGGAATATGCTTGCAGAGGTATTTCCTGAAATTTAGCAAAATGTTGACATTTTGATAAAATTAATTATGGACCAGCAAGAGCACAAATCAACCACTTCCTGAACAATCTTAAATAAAATGCTGGCTATTTATTTGCTATCACAATTTCCAGGGCCTCAAGTAAAACTACTATTTTACTTGCCGTTGTCAATAAAGGCAAAAAAACCAAGGAAGTAGCACTTTTAACCCAGAAGAGGTTTTGCTGTAGAGATCAGAGGTCAGGTGAGCGCACACCCTGCTGTGGTTCTGGAAAACGGCTGGTCGACTGTTGCTTGATTGAAATACACCAGGCTGCGGAAATGAGTCACTCGTTGAAAGGGAGCTTCATTCACCCCTGGGAACCTCCCATAATCAGTATTATCCCTAAAAGAAAACACTTTCAGTGGAACAGTGCAATCAAAAGGCTGTGCAGCCATGTTAACTGCTTCCTGTATTTGGAAAAACAAAAGAGAACTGGTTGCACATTCTTTCTAGTGCTCTGGTCTCCCAGTTCTCCTTCAAAAAACTCTGTAAATCATGTTGGATACAAAGAGAGGGACATACCTAGAAACGTGTCAGACATCAGAACAATTTCTACAATAAATGATGAAGGAAAGGAAATGTCTTATGATTTGATATGCATTTCTGCTTTTTTGCAGGTAAGAAGGAATAACTTCAATAATTATTAGATTTTCTTGAGGAAAGAAAATATTATTCAGGTCCACATACTTCAAATCGGGAGCATGTCATTGCATGACCTCCATTTAAAACTGTCAATGTTTTGTTGTTGATCATATTGCTGAACTTTACTGCCACCTACTGTTACATAAAAACAACAACACAGTTCTGGACTGAAGTGGACAACAGCCTCGTCATGATCTCCTTTCATAAGTGTACATTTCAATTTCCATGAAAACAACTGTAGTGGAAATACCCACGTGTATCTGTTATAGGATGCTCCCTTTTTTCATTTTCTAAAATACATCTAATATTACTGATTGACACAGTAGAGCTTTCCACCTCCCTACAGCTATTGTATATATTACTTAACTTTTTTATATTGATTCAGAAAGAGATGCTCTATGTACATCAGACTACATTGGTTGACTGATATGAGGTCCAGATGTGCTAAAAACGGGGAAAACTAAGATTCTGGAGACCACAAGATGTGTTTCAATATCTTGTGACAAGAAAACAATCTAAAATTCTATATTTGATTCAACTTATAAATCGATGATCATATTGTATGTCATTATTATTATTAAAGACCTTGGCCACAAGGTAAGGCCTCCACAGGAGGCCTGACCTGGAGGGCCAGGACCTTGTTGTTTTGGTATGTTTCTTAGTTGATATTTCTTATTCCAGCACGACAGTTACTCAAACCCAAATTTGAACACCTAAACATGCTCAAAAGCTCACCAAATGTAGCATGCTCACCAGGACTGGTGCAAGATTTCAGAAAATGTAAAAATTAAAATGTGCCAAATGTGCTCTCTCGCACCACCTGGAAACACTAAAACAGCCACCAAAGCCCGTGTCGATACCCTTGACCTAAATCCAACAGGAGGTCTGCAATTTAACTTTCAAAATACGATTTTTGCCCAAAAATGGCCCTAGCGCAAAGCTATCTCCTCTGAGTATGAACATATTATCAGCTTCAAAACACACTAAAATGACAGAGGAGTCCCTTTTGCTCAAAACTGCTGAAAAACATTTTTAAGCTATGAAGCACTTCCGTTTTATTGGCCGTCAAAATAGGGAACGCTGCCCCCGGCTGCCCCCTCTCATTCAAAACCCACATTTCATCCCCTAAACACGTTCCAAAACTCACCATATTTGCCAAGCTCATCAGGATGGGTGAATTATTTCAGAAAATGAACAAAATGTACCCCCACCACTGTATAAATAAATAAATGAAACACGTAATAAGTTTGATTTTATTTTCAGCCTTGTATCCAGCAATTCTAACTGGTCCACTCACTTAATTTTAACCAGTGCACATACTGTAACAAAAAAAAAATACATAAGAGCTGGAGCAAGATAGAGATCACACATGACTTGACTGATCTGTGGCTCTGAACAGATGAATGGAGTGAACACTCTTTAGTTTCTGAATCTGTGCTGAACAGGCTGAAAAGCTGTTTGCTGACCATCAAAAGGTGAAGGACCATGGTAGCAATCGCCAAACCACACTGTCACCAGCAGTTATAACTCCAGATTCAGCCCTTACTGGGAATCCACCGGTGCAGATCCTTTATAGATTGTGTTTATTTCCATTTTAATTGTATTTATTTATTTTTGTTTCTTTCATGAATGCAAAGACAAATTAAAATCAAGCATCTTAGTGACAGGCAACTGTTCAACTCACAAGAGACCCTTCATTCAACCATGAACAGGTTACCAGAGTCAAAATCCACTGTGGCCACACTTCTCATTACTGCCTCAACATACAGAGTCATCGTATGAAGGTCTAAGGCCAAGCATTCCTTACTTGCAGGCTAAAACTAACTCTGACTAACCAATTACGCCCTGACTCTACTGAGCTGTTTAAAAACCAAATCTTAATTGACCACCTAAGGTTGGAGGAAGCCAGACTTGTTGCTGATGTATACCTCTAATGTTTAACACCACTCCTTACTCTGATACAATGAGGGTTCTTAATGGGAAACTTGGTCAAGTACATCAAATTGCTCTGAACAGGACTGCCAGGGTTATCGAAGCTGCAGCCATTTGTATAGGGAAGACAGCTGCCTTTTTTTACTAAGTCTGCCTTATAATCTGGGTTAAAAGATCAAGCAGAACTTAAATGTGGATCCCGTGGATCCTAATTGCAAAGTAAGCCACACCCAAAGAATGGGACAGATTTCAGAAGAGAAATGTTTCAAAACTCAATCACAGTTTACACTGTGGTGGATTTCTCTGAGGGGCTGACTTGTGAGGCATGCTGTCATGAGTATGATGGCCACTGTGGGAGGAGCCAGATAAATGCCAGGTCTTCATGAGACTAAAGCCATTACTATCTTATAAAAAAAACTAAAGCAATTCAGCTACCCTCTGCTTATGAATGAATCCCAATGCTTTGTAATAGTTTCATTTTAGCTACACCTGAACGCATTTGGACTGACCCCCCACCTCATCTTCACTCTTGTTTGACTTATCATCTGAACTGGCATATCTCTGTGTTTCTAATGCATGTAAGTGAAAAACATCAGGAGACTATGATATAAATGTTCAAATGTTAACTTTTTTTCCAGGATAACAGTAGATGTTAAGTTGTTAAGTTATGGGAAATTTGTTGCCTATTGGGGGGGTTACATGAGCAATAAATGGTAAGTTTTTACTAGTAGCTATATAGCCATGAAAGTTGGTCATAAATAGTAGCTAACAGCAGGATCTAGAGCTGTTAAGAGACTTATTGGAGAACTATGTTGCAACTTTGCCTGTTATACATTTATTTTTGCTGCATTGTTAGGGTAGCAATCAATTCATATCGTTTGGTACCCACTTGTTGCTAGTAGATGACAGTGTTGCTTAATGTGTGGGATTAAGCAGCTTATTCCTATCCCATTTAGAGCCTACAAAATAGTCCAGACACCTCACTGGTGTTCTCTTGTGCTTCTACAAAAAATGTGCAGGATTCAAAAACCACAGTTGCTAACCATAACATCTCTTGTGTCAATATGGTTTATGACCCAGATGAAGCGAGTGGAGTCCAAACCAAATCCTCAAATAAGAAAGATAATACATATTTTCAACCCCAGTAGTGTTTACATCATGTGCCCCTCAGGATGCTGAACTACTGAAACATATGGAGAGGCTTCTTCTTGTTCTTGTTCTTGTTCTTGTTCTTCTTCTTCTTCTTCTTCTTCTTCTTCTTCTTCTTCTTCTTCTTCTTCTTCTTCTTCTTCTTCTTCTTCTTCTTCTTCTTCTTCTTCTTCTTCTTCTTCTTCTTCTTCTTCACATATGTTCCTGCTCTGGATTCCCGGTGGATTCTCTTCCAACACCCTCTCTCTCCTGTATCCTCCTTCCCGTTTATTCTCCGTCTCTGCATCCACGAACTTCTTCTCTTGCCAGGCAGATTCATCCTCAGAATCTCTCCAACATTAACAAACGAACCATCTCAACCTCGTCCCTTTTACTTTCCCAATAAACGTTCCAAAATTATATGTTCCTCTGATGTACTCATTCTTGCTCCAGTCCATTCTGGGACCGATATATCCACAGGAGTAATGCAACGCATCCAAGTGAAGGAAAAGAGGAAACAGAGGAAGAATCAAGGTCATTTCTTTGAGCTTCTCTGACACCTTGTTTTCTTCTGCAGCCGTCAGACGACGACACCGTCAGCCTGCACTCTCAGATTTCAGAGACAGCCCGTGCTGACGCCCTCTCACTCCTCTCCAAAATGGACTCTTGCAAAGGTTACCGAAAATAAGTATCACATATTCGCTTTGAAAGCAATAACAGAGACACGGGGTTGTTGAATGAAGTGCCTAAAATGTGACAGTTTATTTGATGCACGCGGATGCTTCCTCCTCCCTCTATCAGATCAGGATCTCTATGACTTTATAGAGCCCAACCCCGATGAGGATCCTGCTCTGTCAGAGTGTGATGGGCAGCAAAGCAGTCACGTGTCTTGTATAAAGGTATACATCTGTCTGTCTGTCTTTCCTTGAAGTTGTTTTAGTTAAACTCTTGAAGACTTTTAGAGAAATGTATTAAAAATCATTTTGAGGTAAAAGATTCATTGATGAGAGAATTCCTGTTTCTTTGTCGATGACAGATTTGTGCTCGCATGTCTTTCAGGAACTTGAAAAAGTTCTAAATATGTCTCACCAAAGCAAAGATAAGGACATCTGGAAAGAAGAGTCAGGGTGAGTTTCCTGTTATTGCACGAGTCTGACAAACAATGGCTCGTCTTTAATCTCTGATGTTTCAGTTGGCATCTTTTTCTATTCATCGTAGTTGTTCCAAACTGTTTTGTATCTATTTTTCAATGTGTGTAAACAACAACGGTGACATTGCCATCAAAAGGATTGCACAATATTATGGGCTCAACTTGCTGATATGCAGTTGAGTTCATTAAAAACTGCAGATTTTTAAAGAAGACACAGACATTACCATTCCGTCCTCATTCAGATCCAGAAATGTTTAATTGAACAAAAATGAAACATTATCAATTATTATTAGTTATCCAGAGATTATTTACTATATAGTCACCTAAAAGTTTGAAACAGTTCAGCTCTACATGTTGTGGAAGTTTTCCAGAGAATAAAACAAATAAATTCCAGACATCTCACTTGAAGACGTACAGAAGTGCAGAGATTACCTAAGAACATGTTGGTTTCAAAATATGTTATCCAAACTTGGTTTGAGGGGATTCCCACAAGCTCAAGGTTTAAAAACATATCATTTGAAAGAGTTAGAGAAACAAAAAGGACATAGTTTTTAAAAGCATTTTTATTTTTGTTTTATTTAAAGCAGGTGTGTTAGTTGTTTCAGACAAATAACTACTGTTAATTGTCGACTTTTTGCAGCTCTGATAAGGAGCAGCTAGTTGAGGAAGAGGATGATGAGCTGAAAGAGGTGCTTGATCTGAGGAAGATTGCAGTGCAGCTATTGCAGCAGGAGCAGCAGAACAGGTGTGTATGTGTGCGTGTGTGTGTGTGTGTGTGAGAAGCTAGAATTTTATGTAATGTAATGGAACAAGATGGTGAGTCTTTGTTTGCTCTTCTGCTTAAACGTCTTAAGTCTTTCTGCTCTTGTTTCTTCAACTCTTCAGACTCTCTTTACTTATTCGTATTTCCACAACTGTAAACATTGCTGCCATCCCTTCCAACTGTCGTTCACACACTCCCTGTAAGCTCATCTTTTTGTTTCTTGCTCTCTCCCTGGCCTCTGCCCTGTGCTTCTGCTTGATGTACGGCTTGTAGACGACGCTCCCTAATTTGCAGAGCAGAGAGTCTTATTCACCGACGGAGAGTGACTGGCCGAGCACACAGGTACTCAGACTTTCATTCCAGTGGTTGACAGAAAACAATTGTCACAATTAGTAGAAACTTGATCTCATAAATACAACTGGTCTTTGCAGTTTTGAGGTACTTGTGCTTTACTTAAGTATTCAGAGTTAATGCTGTTTAAGAGTAAAATACTCCAATTTTTGCACCACTAATTTAGTGAAGGATTTTACTGGAAAATGACATCACAGTTTGCGTTCTGATCTTGAACATAAAGCCACGTTTAACCATGGTTATCTGAAAAGTTCTTCCAATAAATTGTAGTTTTTATTTTACTGAATTTGAAATTAATGAAAGATTTTCCCCAAAATAGTCCAACCTAAAACAAATGTATTGTTAACCAAAGAAGTTTTCAATACGCCTGCTCTTATTAATAGTATTATGACCTCCTGAAATGTATCCTGTGGCACCTTGGAGAGGCCCACATTGATGATGCTCATCCCTTCTATGTGAGCCTCACTAAACCAACCTAACTGCAAGACATACCATGCTTTATGCAGTAATCGGCAACGGCTATCTGCAGTTAACTCTTGTGTCCTCGCGGACTGTACACACTGTGCAGCACTAAATAAAAAAAAAAAGCACTAAATAGATGCTTGGAATGTGTCGTCTATCTTGTAGAGGCTGACTTTGCAGCTTTAGTCAAAAAGTTTTACAACCTAATCTCACCTAGGAACAAGCTGAGTTTTAAAAGCAGCCACAAGGGCGCAGTGTACTTCTGTTTGTCAGTACTACTGTACCACAGGTGTGGAAAATGTTGAGCACCTCCACAACAATGTGTAAATGTATAAGTTCCATTATGAAAGAACAATGTGCTCACGTTTCCCCTGAGTTTATAAATCTTTTCCTGTTGCTTATTGTTAAAAGGTTAAAATACCACTTTTAGATAGGATCTAGTTCTTATGTAGAGAAAAGTCCTGTGCTGCTGAAGGGGACTTGTCCCACTTGTTTTGCTGACTCAAACCATTTGTATAATTGTTACTGCACTGATTAAAGTCTGAATGCATCAAGCATCCTTGTCTTTACATCTTCATCTCTCTCTGTCGACAGGTTCCTGAGTCACTCTGGAAGCTCCAGCAGCAAACCGAGGCTCCCGCCGCAGGCTGCACGCAGGTAAAATCACAGGCAATATCACTCCATCTAGAAAGATTGTGGAAAGAGTGGAGCCATCGTACAGGCTATACCTAAACATTTAATAACCTGTCCCTTCATTATTTTAAAATAAACTTTAAATGAACATTTATAGACTCTCTTTCTCTCTCTCTGTTTTCTCTCTCTATCTCTCTCTCTCTCTCTCTCTCTCTCTCTCTCTCTCTCTCTCTCTCTCTCTCTCTCTCTCTCTCTCTCTCTCTCTCTCTCTCTCTCACCCTTTCTCTCTCTCTCTCTCTCTCTCTCTCTCTCTCTCTCTCTCTCGAGAGAGAGAGAGAGAGAGAGAGAGAGAGAGAGAGAGAGAGAGAGAGAGAGATTTTGGGGGTTAAGTAGGAAAACTGAAAGTATACTTGAAAATTCCAATTTAGAAGCCAATAATGTTCTTATAAACCATTTGACAACTTTTGAAAATACTTTTGTGATGTTTTGAAGGCAGTAGGGGAGGAAAAAAAAAATTTAAGTATTGTGAAAATCTGTGAAAAATACATTAGACTGACAGAATTGGTCCTTATTTCATTATTTATTGAGAAGTGTTGTGCATTCTTCTTGCCTCATCCTGCTGCTGTCATTTACCATAATGGGGTATTGCCAACAAAGGTCCCTAAAATAGACTGATTAGATGAACGGGATATGAAAATAAAAGAGAAGTACTATCACCTGCATTTGGATTATGATTAGAGTGTAAGTGATCAAACATGATGTCATAGTTTATACTGAATCCATAAGTTACTAAATATGGTTAAAAATGTTTGAACATGATTTCTTAAAGTGGACATAATTTCAAGGCTACTCAGTTATATCATATGATTGGCAGTTCAAATAATACGTTCTTGTTATTACTATATTGACCTTCAATATAACCCCTCAATGTAAAAAAACAAAACAAAAAAAAATCCAGCTCAAATATCTGTCTTTGAGAGCTCTGCAAGTTTCCCGAGTATAGAATAAAGATCTAAGATGTTCCTTGTGTTGTGATTTCAGCGCCTCTTTGGATGAAGGGAGTAGCGGAGCCTCAGTGTTGAGTGGACAGGTACAAACTCATTTCATGTCTTTATATTCACGTGTCCTCCTTTGGAGCATTAACATGTGAGATTTGCTCATGAGCGTATTTGAAATTAACTTGAACTCCATGTGTTTTGCAGCCTTCTTCCTCTTGCTCATTCGATGGCAGTTTGAAGACGGATCATTCTGATTCAGAGCCAAAATGGCCAGAAATCCCACCCGTCCTCAATCAAAATGAAGACCGCAAACGCAACAAATACCTGAGAAAAGACTATTTAAAGGTAAAAGCATGCATACAATTTTGTGAACAATTACCTTGTGATACCTCAGTGTGAAACATGAAGGCTTTGTAAATAAGAGGCCTGACCTGCATTTCACTGTAAACCTGTGTATATAATTTAGCTGACTGCTGATAAGCAGAGATAACAGTCAGTCAAAATAACTTTACTGCACATGTTTATCAAACAGACCAGACGCTGGAGCAGATGTACAATGATGTTTCTAATGTCAGTAGAGCCAACAAATGTTAAGTCTGAACGTTGTTTAACATATTGTAATATTAAACTTCAGCAGCATGTCCTCTGAAGTTGTCAATCACTGTCCAAGATCAACTGAAATAAATTAATCACACCTGTAATCTTCAAAGGATGTTTTATTTCTCTCTCCTGACAGTATAAGTGTCAGAGCGCTCGTAAAAACACCAGCGGGAATGACGACTGTGAGGTGGGTGTGAGAAACATCGTGCGCTGACTCATTTAAACCCTGTGTTCCCCGTGACATTTTCTCACCTTAATGCACCTTTTCATCTGCAGGACAGTCTGCGAAACACAGATTTCAGCACCTCTTTGACAGTGTTTGGACTCAAGCCAAGATCAGGTAAACAATAAAGGCATTCTGTCCTCTTTACCGACTGGGTTTCATCCTTTTCTCTGCAGTAATATTGTTGAAGATTTACATTTTTTGATAAACAGGGTTAAGTTAAAAGTTTAAAAGTGCCATCTGGATGTAACATGAGAGATAATATGAGATGTTTCTTCCCTGTGCACTTGTCCTAATACCAAAAATGAAAAAATTACTCTTCCTGAAAAGTGAATGTAAACAGCAGGTGTTCAAGCCAAGACTCACTTCGGTGTGATGAAAGTTTTCTTTGTTAGTCTAAATATTTCTGTTCTGACACCCTTTCTCTGGAAATGCAAATAGCTTTCTTGTGAACTCACTCCCTCGATGGCCACAATGTGGCTGCCAATGGGCCATGAGAATCCCTCAAGAAATATGATACTGTAACTTATTGAAATTCAATGCTAGTCTTTTGTTTGCTATTGTTACAAACCTGGAAATTCACCCTGTTGTGGCCCGTGGGCCATATGTTTGACACCCAAAAACTAAAGGTTCTTCCTTAATCAGAGGATCCTTATTTTTTTGGTTATTTATGTAGTATTTGCCTCAGATGCACATTAGAGAGAAAAATGTCCATCCCTAAAACGCATTTTTGAAAAAAAAAAAAAAATTACATGTATACAATAACATTAATGCTATAGATACAGAGTTTAGCTGTAAGATATTCAAAGGAGATTTCACCATTTTAGATACTTCTGATTTACTTTATTTCCAAGTGTCATGTACAGAAGTCTCCTCTTCGATGTTGTTCTCTTCAAACCTGCAAATAAGAAGTTGTTTTATTTAAAGTAAAACAAAAAATTAGCTCAAGTAATCTTGCTCACGCTCTTCAAACATTGATGTTTTTCTCATAATTAAACATCCATAAACCTAAAAACAAGATATTCAGTGTTTTGTGCGTGTATTCCAAAGATTTATTAAAGTGAAAAAATCATTTCATGTTCTATTGTTGGACAAATATTCATCTGCAGTGGAGTAAAAACAAAAACTGATGTGAGAGTTGTGAAATATACTGTAATTCCCTGTTATCTACATGAGAAGCTTTGATTTATGACGGTGTCAATTTCTCGCACTATTGAGATACATTGTGTTGAAGCATTTACTATGTTGATTTTATCTCTGAAATGGAGTGGAGCTCAGGTGACCTGAGGTTCACATGAACCATGAGTCATTAAATACTAGTTCCGAGAAACCTACAGCTTAGTTTGTATGACTCCAAATATTTCCTCTTTCAGCCTTCACCAGAGGAAGCCGGCAGGAGTTCAGCTCAACAGACCCCAGTTTCACCATGAGGAGGAAGATGGAGCACTTACGGGAGGAAATGGAGCAGATAGGACTCTTACGACAGGTCAGAGAAACACGGAGCTTCTTTGTACATTTGTCCACTGAGTCACCCTTAATGTTTACCCCTTTTGTTGGCGTGTGAATCACACATGTGATAACTCAGTGAGTGACCCCCGTTGTCATCCCCCCCCATTCTAGGAAGTTGAGTCACACTGTACTGCAGATTGCTTTGATAGAGACACTGGCCCACCCGAAATGCTCTGCTGGCTCCTGATTCAGACAAATATATACAGTGTATAAGCATTATGACATTTAGGCCTCATTCATGCTGCTGTGAAAAGTAACCCAATTCAGATTTCTTGCTCACAAATGACTCACATCCGACCTGTTACGTGTCCTGTCAGAGCTTCACATCTAACCAGAATATCACTTAACATTGAAAATAGTTACATTTGTTTCCCCCAAAACTAACTCTTGTCTCTCATCTCACAATTCTTTTATTGCTTGGCATGCTCATTTTATCTTATAACCAGTCATTTTTTCACAAATGTTGGAATTAGCCTTACTTCTTATTTTTTCCTGAAACACACAAGTTACAGATACATAGGTGTTGCTTGAAAAACAAAACTGTAAAACCAAAGAAGACGCACATCAGTAAATAGATGTGAACAAAGTAAAACCACAAGCGTTACAAGATTGAAATACTCATGTCATACTCACTCCCGCATGGCAGTATAGGGATTTAAAAACTGATTTGACATTGCCTACTCCTAGTGATGCCTTGGATTACACGATTACATTCTTTAGACACATTTTATTGCAAATGTGACACCACAGGTAGATCATTTGTAAAGGTTGGCCTGGTGAACTTCTTATGCCATTCGAACATTAAAGGCACAGTTTTCTAAATCAACTTAAGGGGAATTGAGAAAACCATTTGTCCTTATTGAAATACATTCAGAAGGCCTTTCACTTGACACTGTTCTCCACAGTCATGTGACAGTGATGGACAACTGCAAATATGACACCTAAAATATTGATATTGCCCCCTAGTGGCCTGCTGCAGTACAGGTAATACGAGGCAAAAAATTAAAATACAATTTAAAAGAATATTAACATATAAAATGATAATAATATATAGATTATGGTGTAATATTATTATTGGATTTGGCCATTGGTTAAATGCAGTTGATTTTTGCTCTGAGCAATTTAAATCCTATGCCAAAGCTCAGCATGCTCTTGAACAATTTGCAGCAGATTGTGAAGTGATTTACATGCAAATTAACAGCTCTTTCACACACACACACAAAAAAAAAAAAAGACAACATAAGCAAAGTGGAGGAGACCCCAGGTTAAGAAGTTCAAGAATCATATGGTTATCTGGACCAATGATAGAAGTTGTTGTTGTTGCGACCTAAGGTCATAAAAAAAAAACAAAATCATATATAAACAAGACCAGATTTTCAAACAGGTTTTTTTGTGCTCAAAATCCACCAATCACACCAGCTTAGTTTTTATCTAGACCATTCATGACAAGTGATACCCACACCCTTAAACACCTCTACAACAGGCCTGATTCACAGGAATGATTATTTATCAAGTTGTGCAGAAGTCTGGTAAGGCCCCAGTAACATTTTTTTGTTATGACAACCTTTGAGACACACAGCAGTGTCTTCAGCACCACCGTCTCATACAGCGAAGGATGTGTTTGCCCTGAAATAAAGTGCCATCAGAGATGAATGAATGTAACATTTGAGATAAGATAAGATATAAGATATCAGTGCAATGACCGATGCTTAAAGAGGCATACCATTATGAAAAAAGCCAACAAAATAATGCTCTGATATGTCTTATACTTAGACAGACAATCTGCATTTTAGGTTGACAAAGCTTTCCATGTTGGGTGGCTTCCATATTGAGAAAAATTTTGTGTGTCTTGTGTGTCTTTTGGATTTGATCTTTCATTCACAATAAGGATATTTGTCATTGTCACTTTGCTTTAGGGGCTAAGTGTACCTGAATGGTGCACATAATTAACAATGTACAGCACGCTGGGACTGCTGATGCAGTAGAATAAGTGCCATTTAAGTAAAATCTTCTGAGTTTCTGCAAAAAGAAATGACAGAGAAGTCAAAGAGATGCGACAAAGCAAGCAAGAGGTCTGTGGTCCCATTTTCATATTTGCATAACTCAGAACAACAAAAAAAACTGTGGACAGGTGTTACGCTTTACTTGAATATGGAACATTTCCCAACAAGCAATGAATACTCATGATGATACCACAGTACTTGAATGTATCTGTTGCTCTGTTTTGGTGCACCAGCTCTGAATATTTGTCTCACAGCTGAGATAGTACTGCTCTGTGGTTGATCACATTTTCTGAAATCATCATTGAAATTAAATTACGTCAGTTCCATTTGAATCTGATCTACAAATATTGAGCAACATCTAGATGCAGTGTACGCAAAGTTTTGTCATTCAGTTAATCTATCACCTCATTCTGGCTGTTAGGAAGTATCAGATCTAACTAAAAAAATATAGTGAATACAGCACATCTTCAGGCGACTCTTACAAAATGGCAAGTTGACACTCCTTTATTTGTAAGGTGTTTGTCTCAAGGACAATTAATTTTACAACAGGTTTCCTGACAGTTTGTTATTCTGTTTAAATAAATGCAATGCTCTTCTATCTAACTGATTTGACCCGTGTCATTTTTCTGGCACTAGTTATCCGTGTGCTGCACTTATACTTGAAGCTGCTTTCTCATGTAAAACCTCATGAGTGTAATTGATAAGTAAAGAATAAAAAAACATGAAAATGTAGACAGGGAAGAAACCGTTGCGGTGAATAATTTCTTTTGAAAATCACAGTTTTTTTCCCTAAAGGTGTACAGTATCTGTTAGAAAGTGGTGGTCTGATTGGATGTGGCTGATTTGTTTACAGAACATCGAGTCCAGACTGAAGGTGTTGCTTCCAGATGATGTCGGAGCTGCTCTAATGGATGGAGTTGTTCTTTGTCATTTGGCAAACCACATTTGTCCTCGGTCTGTTGCCAGCATCCACGTGCCATCACCTGCAGTAGTACGTACACAAAGGTTTTATTTTCCGTGATTGCATGGTGTTGTTATGTGAGAAATTACATAAGTTTACACTTTCTTATTGTGTTTTTGTTTATTCTGCTTCATTTGATTAACTAACTTGACTAATATATATTCTGGCTTCCAGCCGAAGCTAAGCATGGCTAAATGCCGTAGGAACGTGGAGAACTTCTTGGATGCCTGCAAGAAGCTGGGAGTCCCACAGGTAATGTGTCATCAACATGCTTTCATATGATAATAGATTATTTGTTTTTCATTCTTGTTATGTTTGAATGGTATTGTGGTTGTGCTCTGATTGATTTGCAAACAGTTGATGTCTTTGTTTTCGCAACCTGCAAACATTACCACTGAGAACGTCACTCAGATTATTACTGAATAGAGATTAAGAAATGATGTGTTATCATTATTTTTGTTAAAAATAGCATGACAGTGAAATACTGGTAAATTAACTACACTTGAAGTGAACTAATGAAAGGTGCTCTGTCTGCTTGAACTCAGGACAAGCTTTGTCTGCCTCATCACATCCTTGAAGAGCGTGGCCTGGTGAAGGTGGGTGTGACTGTTCAGGCTTTGCTGGATCTGCCTGCAATGAAACCCACCCAGCTCTCCGCAGCTTGACACAAGCCTTAGTCTGCATCCGGCCCGCAGTCGTCCAACACGCCCGTCTTAAATGTCCAAACCTGCACCTCCTTGCCAGGGACCAAAGAGCCCGTCTGCGGGTGAGGACCCGGTGGCCTGCGTTTCTCTGAGGAGCTTCAGCCTGACTGAATTGGGAGACCGAGTGACGAGAAGCCTCCGTCTTCTTGTATGAAGTCAGCCGCTGCCCATCTCCTGTCCATCACATTTTTGCCCGTGTCCTGTTCCTTGCTCTTGGTGGGGGGGGGGGGCTCCCCTCTGTTTTTGTGTGACAGTGTATTTCCTGAGCTACACATTTAAGTCTTGCTGAAGAGACAGACACTACAGTATACCTGTGAGAAGACCTGTGCGTCGTTCTTAGCAGCAATTATTGAGTCTGCAAGTGCCCGTTCTGACATTTACACACTTGTGTCAGACACGTTGGCAGCGACGAGACGACAGACACATAATTCACTCTTTCACTGAAGAGGACAAAGCTGCTTTGCAGCCACAAACTCCTTAAAAAAATATTGCGGGGTTGTTACACTTGAGATTTCTTTCTCACTGTTTTCATCAGGTCCTTTATTTACCTTCTTTTGTGCTGCCATAACTGATAGTGTGTATTTATTTGCTACGTGCAGTGTTTGAGCAATCACACCTACCCTATTGTTTAAGGTAAATGAAAGCTAGAATTGGTTTTGGTGTTTTGTTTCCAGAGGATCTGCCACAGTCTGCATGTTCCAGGTTCCCTTTAAAAAGCCAGGGCGAAGTAACATTCGATCACTGTGAGGACATGTACTAGGCAAAAGCATAACATTCAGTTTTTGTAGCATTTTCCTAGTGTACATGCATTTTTTATAATCAATATTTTGGCTCTGAACCTTTCTAAAAGTTTTATACTTCCCAGTGAGTCACATCTTTCACTTCCTCCTTTTCTGTGAAGTTCATCACAAAGGTCTGTTCTGCACGCATAGCAGTTTGGATTTCATTGATTTGCATACCATCAGATAAAATGTGTTTGTACTGTATGATTTTCTGGGAAAGGAAATGGGTTTCTGGGTCAGCAGAAGGTTCAGTGCGACTCAGACGCAGTCACTTCTGCAAAATGTCACAATATGCTGTGATCTTCTCCTCCTGAGGCCGTGAGTGGTTTTCCAATTATATTTCATAAATTCTGGAAAATTAAATTATTGATTTATTTCTCTGTTTTACTCTTATATGTTGTTGCATTTTGAGTCTTAATGCTCAATACCTGTCAAGTAGAATTTTCCAGTGTTTTTTTCTGTACTATTTATTTATGTGAATGACTTTCCGACCACAATTATAAAAGTAAGCCGACTTTACACACGCAAACGTTTCAGTTCAGAAACGTTTGTTGACAATATGTGACAGCATTACAACGAAGTGCTGTCTTTTCATGTCTTTTGGACAATAAGTTCTTGGCATACTCTACAGAAACAGATAGTTACTTGGAGCTGAAAAACAAACTTGCCACTTACAGTCACTGTTTCTTTCCTGTCTGGTCCAGGAGTCACTTGAGATTCTCTTGAGGTAAAACATGTTCTGACCTGTTCTTGCAGAGAATGTATCGACCTTTACTTTGACATCAGCTATCTCTACTATTAACCTTAAATTTAATATAACACCAATCCCATCCTAAATCTCAAAGCATATCTTAACCTATAATTGTAATGATTCCCTCATCAAAGCTTTAGTTTCTGTCATGGCCATTGTAGAGTTCAGTATTGCAAAAACACTCACACACAGTTCAAACAATACAAAGATAGTCCATTTGACATTTTGGACATGCTCCAACATCTTTGCAAGATGACTACAAAACAAGATCCAGTTGCATTTTATTCTTTGCCGAGTCAAAGCATTTCTGTTATTCTCATCTGTACCTGCGGCTTATTGTAGCAGTCTTTTCATAACTCATGTGGTCATTTGCCATCATTATCCCAGCTACACTGTGAATGTGAAACATTCTGTTGGGTTAGCAAAAGGATAATATGAATATTATCTGATTAATAAATGGAAAGTTGAGGAACGTCTGCTGAACATTCAGGTTTGGCCGAGAGTCGAATATGTTTTGGTAAGATTATTTTAGACACCCTCAGGCAGCAAGTGTTCCAATGAGGCCCATACTACATGAACAATCATAACCTGCTGTGAAAAGTGGGGTAAATTATGTGATTGATCAGCTGTATTGTTTGGCATTTAAACCCATCTGAGTAAACTGCCTTTTGTGCTTATAGTGCCAATAAATGTCGAATTCGGTGCTGTAATCATTTCTTTTAATAACAGAGATACTAAGTGAATCAACTCCTGATTTGTGACTGTGAATGTTATAATCCTTTGTTTACACTGCCACAAATGTATGCATTAATTCCTCTCCAAGACTTGAAGTCCTGCAAATTTACAGTACGTAGAAACAAAATCCTTTTTTTTTAATAGCAGAAACACACCCTTTGTTATCTGGATAAGATGTAGCAAATAATGAAACTGCAAATTATGTTTGTTTTAGGACAAATTTACAAGCTGGAACATTTGAGGGTGTTGATTCTTATTAACATGTCAGATTTTTGAAAGTGAACAAATATACAAAACAGCATTTGGTCTCCTAAAGACATAATGACATTTTGTGCCTTGAAGGATAGTTTTTTTCCTCCCTCAAGTTATTTTGTAAGTTGATATTTTTAATTTTTATCCCATGAATCATAGCTTCAGCTGTACGCATTGATGAGCAGGATGCACCAGATATCTTTTACAATGTGAAACCTCACTGCTGATATATGATATATATACTGATATATCTGAGTAAAGTATAGTTCATCACAGTACAACAGTCATCCTAAAAAATTAAAAAAAAAAACCCTCTGGCTTGATTTGTTTCCATAACAAACGCTTATGTAGTGTTATTGCTTATTAGGTTGTATTGCAATTGAAACCCGCCTGTTACCTAGTAAATGGATACTGCTATTTAACAAAAGCTTGGCTTCCTGGGAAAGGAGTGTTTACTGACTTTGTGCCATCAAATTTGAATGAAAAAATTCCACAGAGATGCAAGTAAATGCAGGGCCTCCTCTTCGCCAGACCTGGAGTGTAAAATATGCACAGATCATATCAGAGTCTCAGGTGACAACATTTTCTTATGTAGAATTCCCATGTGAACTTGACACTGCTCTTGGTCACCGAACAATATCTGCTTATATCTTTGGTTTGGTTACATGCTCACAATAACTGAAGAAATGTTGTGTGCTGCAGTGAGAAGGCCATCTTTCACCGCCATTGGTGTATCTTTTATTTATTTATATATTTAGATTTTTCAATTGATAGGTTTGAATATGCTGAATATCCCGTGGCTCCATCACACAGTATGCTGAATGTATTTTATGATCATATGAACTGTCTTTATTCTACAACACTATTCTGCAATCATGTTTGAATAACAAATTCAAAGTATACCACTTTGCTCTTTGTCTGAAAATGAAATAGTTGAAAGGCTTAAATCTGTCAAATGTCATTGGGTGTTTTCAAAGTGTGGGAGAATGATATGAGGTGTTTTTTTCAGTCAGCATTGTCTGTCCATAACTTCTGTTTTAAGACACTGGGAAAAGTCACTACACATATCTAGTTGACTTTAAAAAACAAACAAACAAAAATAACTTTGTGACAGAATCTGAACACAGGCTTAGGTTTCAGACCGTTTTTCAGTTAAGCCTAAAAACATAACACATGTTCTTCAGTGTCCTCCAGTGTGGCAAGTGAATCTTGTATGACAAGGTTAAATCACCTTTAGAAACTCTGCTCAACCATTGTGAAATCCTTTCTCTCAAGTAAAGAGATTATGTGAACCAAGCTAATGTGAGTTGAGTACAAGTAGCCGGTATTACTTTTACAAAACGTCCACCATAAAAAAACAGGACTAAACAGGTATGGATACTTTTTTTCCTGGAAATGACGCCAACTAGTTTCAGTTCACCACACACCCTGAAGGCCCCTATTAGCTGTTGTTTGTCATTGTACTGCTGCAGTACTGGTTTATATGTATATCAATCAATCAGCCATAACATCAAAACTTTGACCTTTAGACCTCTGAAGGTATGCTGTGGTGTCTGGCACAAAGGTTTTGGCAGTAGATCTTTTAAGTCCTGTGATTGTTAACATGTGGTCTACAAGAGAAGTGCATATGCACCACAGAACTTTCATGAACCTGCATCAAGTTCCATCCTCTGATCGGATCATCTCACCATCAGAATTTACAAATTCATAAACACAGGATCTTCTATAAAATGTAATAATAATTTATAATTTTTTAAAGCTTTTGACAATTGTATCCTACCCACAAATCATGAGTGTGATTCACTTTACCTGTCGGTGGTCATAATGTTATGGCTGATCTGTGTCTACCATCCATGTTTATTATCTTCCCAGTGACACTTCCTGTATGCCTCAGTGGGTCATGTATCATTAAGTTGTAAAGAGGACTTGTTTCCGTCTGGATTTATGAACTATGTTTGCCAAAAGCATTGATCTCTTTATTGATTCAGGTACAAGTGGACAAGCTGATATAGTCTCCTCATCTGATGATATATGTTGTCGCATGAACCTTCATTAGTTTATTTGAAATCAGCTATATTACATCCCAGTTGCCGTCTTGAAGGGTTTGTGAGTAAATGCTTCAAATGTACAATTGATCTGTTTTTGTGTTTTTCCACAGTTGGTCACCCTAAAAGAAAAAATAACTCACTGAACTGTTACTTTGATTGATGATGAATGAGTGTCAGTAAGATGAGCAAAGTCAAAATGTTTTTAAAAGTTGTTTAAAAAAAAGTATGTTTGGTAAAATGTCCTGCTCGTGTTTACTGTAATTCCATGTGTTTAATGATTTGCTGTCTTTTTTTGAAGTGCACGAGCCACATCAATTTTACTGGCGAAGCTTTAAAAAAAAAAAAATGTCATAAATTTTCAATTTGCATATCCTGCTAAATATTATTCTATTAGTCCGATACAGGAGAGCAAAACATCTGCAGCCCCTGTTGTCCTCTCATGCTGCAAGTAAGTGGGTCAACACCACATTGAGGCCTTATTCTTTGCGTTTCTTTTTTAAACTGAAACGTCATCATTTGAACCTTTTATCATTAATTTTGATGTATGGAAAGATAACCTTGTGCCAAATCATGTATTCACGCAATGGTGTGGGCAAACAGACACTCATATTCCCCCCTTACGGTCGATTTTAGAATCACCAATCATCCTCATGCATGTTTTTATGGACTATGGACAGAATGTGCATGTATATGTGTGCAATCAGAAGATTAAAAAACCATTCACCATACGTTAAATGAACTCTCACCCTTTTATCTGAGCTGCCAATTGTTCAATTACATTTGGTTTGTGAGGTGGTGAGTACACATCAGATGTTTTGTAATTTTGTCACAATACCCCCAAATCAAAGTTTGAAGTCAGTAATTTAAGAACACATCGTATTTCATTTCAAATCCATTGAGGCCGCTTACAGAGTCAAAATGATGGAAATTGTGTCAGTGTTCAAACGCTCACAAGTGTAGTCCAATCCTGGTCCTGACCTGCATGTTTTCAGTCTTTCTCTTCTATCCAATCGGATAAGTGGCTCATGATCAGGCTTTCTGGAACCTTTTGTTGATCCGCCTATGTTGAGGCTACATGATATTTATTTACTGTAGACATACTGATGCGTGTACTGGTTTTCCTCTAGCCATTACTGAAAAGATAGCATTGAATCATGTCCTAAAAACAATGTTTCTGCTGTCATCGATCTGATTTTGCTCGCTTTAATCTTTCATCTTTTTAGACCCTGCTTCATTGAGATTGAGATTGGTTTATGATTTTTCACCTTTAACCAAACATTGAAAGGAGGTCTTATTGATCTCAGCCAGACAAATGAGCTATGCATCTTTGAAATATAAACATTGTAGTCATTTCCAGACACAGTGAGTATAATATGTTGAGCCGTGACTTACGAATAGTGAAATAAAGAGTTGAAGTAAGCATTTGTAGCCCCAGCAAACCAAGGAGTCTAATTTCCTTCATATTGGACGCAAATCAACACAAGATGTTTTTAGGCAGTAAACCATTTGTTTTTACAGCCCAGTGCATTGGTAGTAATAAAATGTGATGTTTATTGGGTTTCTGTTTGGGACGTCAGCTGAGAGGGTTTTTACCTACAAGTACCATGTGATTAATGTGACTAATATATAGGCTCCAAGAAGGCTTCGTGTTTGTACAGAATCCCTCTATGGTGTGAAGGGTCTGGATTGACTTCAGTTTGTTTTCACAAATAGTGGTGGTGATCTCCATCTCACAGTATTGCATGTGACACCACCACTGCTTGATGCATCAGTGCCTGGTATTTGTTTGTGTTTCAGTTTGCTTATTGTATTTTTTATATCTCATCATCTTCCGAAAGAACAGCGAAACAGTGAGTGATGTTGAACAAATACACTGCCGAGAGAAAATTCCATTTCATGTATAAAGAATTTTTGTATTTCAAAACTGGTGTAATGCATGTAAGACTACATATTGAGTGAAGTTGAACCTCTGTACATATCATCTGTATAAATTCCAGGGTTTTCTTAAGAAACAAACATGGTAAGTATAAAATAAAGTGAAATTCTTTGCAGTAGAAGCTGCATTGTTGTCATTATATTTATCTCTGGCATTGATGTGTAACTAGAACTAGTGTTGGCTGCTCAACCATATAATTTTTTATTATTAGAATGTTTCAACTTTTAATCAATTCTTTTCAAGTGTAGTCAATTTCCTCAGATAGGTATTTGAGTTGTCGTCAGGATATATAAGCTACTTATCTCCAAATCACATAAATTACGTCCAACAAGTCAATTTCATAGAATTCATTGCATCAAGATGTGATTTTTGTCTGCATGTTAACATTTTGACACACAGCTGTTTTGGTATTTTACACTGAAACGGCGAAACTGGAAATCTGTGGGCACAATGTGGTCATGCCTTCACAGCACCTCAACATCAAATGTGGTTTCAAGCGATCGTTTCATTTTACCCAAGACTGTCAGGAATATATATTTTGCAGACCACATCCACAATATCATATATCACTCCTTGAGAATATTATTTCAAATCTGATACATGTTAGTATTATTTCCTATTTCCACCTCATTGATAAGTGATATCAACATGTCATTCAGAACTAGTGTGTAAAAGATTGTTATTATATATTAGCATTTATCAATGCTTTAGCCTACTTTGAAAGATCCAAACAACTCGTTATTGTTGTTAGTTTTCATTCTGAAGGTGTCTTTAGATTGGTGTTACTTGTTTTCTAGAAGTTGTATAATAAAGGTTAGATGTTTTATTTTGAAGGGAAATAAAACCAGAGGTACTGTGCCATAAGGCCTAAGTGGCACAAGGAATGCAGGTAAGTTAAGTTTGAAAGATTATTTAAAGTTCACAAAGGATATGGTTGATGGCGACACAAGGTTTGTACATATTTCAGGTGCTATGTAAATTTATTTAGAGCAGTTTGAGGTCCTTTTTGTGTTTATGCCAGGGTGATGATGTTTATGCTAATGTTAATGCTACAACAGTTACCACAGTCATGCTGAAAGCTAAAATTAATCAGAAATGTATTTGGTTTGAAGGAATAAAAAAAACAACAGTTAGATGTTTAAGTGGTCAAAATGGAACACATACCCTGTACTCTGTAAACTGCCCGGACGAGGGTCACCGGGACACACCCCTGGAGCCAGGCCCGGGGGTGGTGTTTGCCGGTGAGCGCCTGGTGACCGGGTAGCCCACGTGTCCCAGTTGGGCACAGCCCAAGGTCCTGGAAAGGGCACCACCAACGGACTCCATGGTCCTACTAGGCAACTTCAACGCTCACGTTGGCAACGACTGGGAAACCTGGAGGGGGGTGATTGGGAGGAATGGCCTGCCTGATCTGAACCCGAGTGGTGAGTTGTTATTGGACTTCTGTGCTTGTCATGGAATGTCCATAACAAACACCATGTTCAAACACAAGGATGCTCATAGGTGTACCTGGTACCAGAGCCCCTTGGGTCTCAGGTCGATGATCGACCTTGTTGTTGTGTCACCTGACTTGAGGCCGCATGTTCTGGACACTCGGGTGAAGAGAGGAGCAGAGCTGTCAGCTGATCACCATCTGGTGGTGAGTTGGATCAGGTGGCTGGGAAAACTGTGGGCCAGACCCGGAAGACCCAAACGTATAGTGAGGGTCTCCTGGGAAATGCTAGCAGAAGACTCCGTCTGTAATGATTTAAATTCCCACCTCCATGGGAACTTCTCATGTTGCAGAGGAGGTTGGGGACATGGAGTTGAGTGGACCCTGTTCAAAACCTCCATTGTTGAAGCGGCTATGTGCAGCAGTGGCCGGAAGCTTGTCTGTGCCTGTCATGGAAGCAACCCAAGAACACGCTGATGAACACCAGCATTGCGGGAAGTTGTCAACCTGTAGAAGGAGGCCTTTAGAGCCTGGCTGGCTCAGTGGACTCCGGACTCAGCAGACAGGTATCGGCGGGCTAAGAGGGCTGCAGCTATAGTGGTTGCAGAAGCAAAGTCTGCAATGTGGGAGGAGTTCAGTGAGACCATGGAGAGGGACTTTCTGTTGGCCTCAAAGAGGTTCTGGGGCACCATCTGGAGACTCAGGAGGGGTCGGAGGCGTCTATCCCAAGCTGTGCTCAGCAAGAGTGGACATCCTCTGACTTTGAATGAGGATATCCTCCGGAGGTGGAAGGTATACTTTGAGGATCTCCTGAACCCGGGGGGCATGTCTTCTTTACAGGAGGCAGGGCCCAAGGCTCTGGGGGTGGCCTCGTCCATCTCACTTTGTGGCAAGGCCCCAGGAGTGGACAGGATCCGCCCGGAGCTGTTAAAGGCCCTGGATATTGTGGGGCTGTCCTGGTTGACACGCCTCTACAATATCGCATGGACCATCCGACTGGCAGACCGGGGTGGTGGTTCCCATCTTCAAAAAAGGTGGCCGGAGAGTGTGTGCCATCAAGAGATTATCGAGAGGGTGAATTTTCCCGTTTTTGTGGAGACGGAGTCAGAGTGTTTTTGAAAAGTTAAATTTACCCCAGTTTCCATGGAGATGGAGAAGAAACACTTTCATAAAATTCCACCTTGGCAGTCGTTTTCAAAAAGTTGTGCCTACAGTGGCTCCAAGCACCGTCATTGTGTAAATGGACACACAAAACGCAATGAAAATTTAGCTTTTTCACTTCAGAAATATTGTTTTCCAGCAGGAGAATCTGAAACCATCTGATCATCAGAGGAGATAAAGTTAAATTAAAATTGGAAAGAAACTTCAGTAGTGTTCTGTGGAATGGCATAATCATTGCATTGAAACAGATTTTATAATAAGTAAAATTATGGTATGTTCCAATCTGGACATTTATTTCAACACATACTTTTAACTCTCCCTCCCAGAAAGCACTTTGGCAATATCATTATTTCCACTAGGACAACACCCTTTCGTGCAATTAGTCATCGTCTGTATTATTCTTGGGACTGCTTTCAGGGAGGCAGTATAAATGATCCAGTCTGTACCGGTACCCAGTCTGATAAGCTCTGTCTCACACTGCTGAAGAAGGAAAAGTGACACCTCTGCATCAAGTATCTATACGTGATGCCTTTCAGTTTGTACCTTCATCAAGTTATCCTTTGTGGATAATTACTTTTCTGATTATTCCAGAATAGTTTGAAGACAGTCATTATTTGCGTTTTTTATTTTTTGGAAGTGTTTATCACGTTGACATGAATATGGCGACTGGACCCTGGCTGACTCATTCAGCTGCTGTCATGCTGCTCCTGGTTATGCAGTGTCGAGGATTTGCAGGTTTGTTCACAGAATTTTGATGAGATTTAACAAAACAAACTACAATTGAAAGAACAGTTTTTGCATGCAGAAACTTAGGTTAGCATTTGATTTAAGAATACATGTTGACCAGAAATTTACAATTAAGAAATAGGTTTTAATTGTATATTCTATAAGTGAGTCTAACTGTAACTAACAATGAAGATTCTCAAAGTGATTGAAAACTCTGATTATGCTACTCTGATTGTTATTTCACTGATTAGATCAGGTGTTTGTGTTGCCCCTATTCTAAATTTTAGGTGCAACCGTTGAAAATAATCCTTTTCATTTGTAGTGAGTCCTCCGAGGGACCTTTCAGTGCTGGATCCTGGTCATCTGGGACATATGGTGATCACTTGGAGTCCCCCAATAAACATGGACAAAATAACAGACTGCTCAGTGCAGTATCAGCTGGAGTACTTCAACACATACAAGAACAGCTGGTCTGTAAGTGCTTAAGAGTTTACTCAAACCTGGCATTGATCCGATAAATCTGTATGATTTATGTGCTAAAATTGTTCATTCTGATAATAACACGATTAGCTTTGCAACGAAGGCTGTCACTGGCATTTGCATGATTATATATCATTAAACAGCCTATTACGATTGGATGGATACTCACTGGAAATAACACCCATTCAACTACAACACTCAACCAGAGCAACCACAAATATTATAAATGGCTGCTTTTAGTAATCTTTCTAACCACACAGAACTGATGAATTAGGATTACACTGTATTTACATGTATTGTCTGAGACAGTGGTGGATACTTGATAATAATGTCTGCGTACTGAGTAAATAATTAAAGGCTTGGCTATAGTGAGGAATGATTGATCAGCATCACACAAAAGGAAGTTTTGTGGTCTTGAGCAATTAGTTGGTGGCATGTTGACGCAACAAGACTTTTCAGATAAGTCATCACACATGCCGCTGTTTTTATAATTGCAAAACTGAATAGGTGAGACTGATGACGCCTATTTCCACTTCAACTGCATGTTCATTAATCATACAGTGCATGATTTTTTCAGATAAATTTGCAACTGCTGTTGCCTCTTAAGACCTGAAATATCCTAATTTCTATAGTGAATTTGGTTGTTTGACTAGATCAGGGCATAATCCACAACTTGTCCTATTTTGCACTATTTTGCGCATTAACACACTATTGTCATCAGTCAATAATCATCATAAAAACAATGTAATTTTTTCACAGTCTGGTCAGTTTGAAATAAAAAATCCTGATGTCTTGAAAAGTGCATTTGTTTCTACCAGGCTGTCCTAAAATGTTTGAATGAAGAAAGAAATAAATGAAAAAAGCATTTTGGTCTGGTCTGTTTATATACTTGCAGACCATCCGGACAAAAAGGACAGCGTACAGTGCCCAGTTTGACCTGATGAAGGATGTTAGAGTGAAGGTGTTCACTTTGCTCAGGGGACCCTGCACAAACAACACGGTGATCATGAGCACAGACTACACGGAGGTGATACAGAAACCCTCCAACACAGGTTTGTCCTCCATTGTCTGACATCAGACTGATTAAAAAAAGAAATGGATCAAAACTTAATCTTTAATAATGTTTAGAATGAATGAATCCACTCTGATTCACTGACTTCTAGGTCTTATGGATACCGAAATCCAGGATTTCAATTGTGTGTATCAAAACATGGAGTATGTGGCATGTAAGTGGAGAAGAAACCCAAAGAGACCAGCGAAGTCACAGCAAAATCTATTTTACTGGTATGTTAATTGCACACATGCAGAGATTATGTAAGTTTTTATGTTTCCATTGTTTTTCCCCCAATTTTATTTCCTGTTGTTTAAAGCCACCAGTAGATTTTAATATTCAACCATTAAGTGCAAATATCTTCATGATTTATAACATTTCCAACAACATCTACCTTTTGTGTCTCCTTTAACCAAATACTTATTTAAAGTTGACACATGGGCGTGAAGCTTTACTGTAAAAGTCAGAATGGGAAAAACTGGATACATGTTATGAGAAAAAAAAAAAACGTTATGCAAGTACTGATGTAAGCTTCTTGCGTTTGTCCCAATTGCTGTACTTAAACTCAATAATTATGTGGGAAAGGTGCAACCTTTGTGTTTGCACTCAAATCTGTTATAAAAACATGGTATAACTTTGCAGGAAGTAATGTGTTCATGAAGAAGCTTCCATCAAAAGTAAAAACAACTATATCACAGAGATCAAAAGCGATGTCAGATCATCAGCATGATGGCCTGAATGTCCCGGGCTGCATTGTAGTTTTGTTAGTTACTCTTTATGTTTTGATTGCATGTTCTAGATGGAGGAAAATATACCATATGTTTGTTACACAAAAATCAACAAAATAGATGTGGTATAAATTAGGAAGAAGGAGAACATTTCGATTCTAAAGTTGAAGTTCAATCAGTCAAAGAAAATGGGAGGTTTTGCATGTGGTTAACGGCTGTCAAATTTCATTTAAATATAAAGAAATCTCTATTCTTATTCTTACTTCTTTCTGTGGACCTCGTCTCATCTTGTTCTTCTATTTCTCAGGCACAGTGAACTTGATCAAGCAGAGGAGTGCCCAGAGTATATCTCATCAAAGGGAATCAGGAGAGGCTGCAACTTCATAGGGAAATCTTTTCCCGCTTTCACCGATATCAACTTTTGTGTAAATGGCTCCTCCCCTCAGGGACCCCTGAAACCAACCTTCATCTCACTTCAAATCCAAAACCATGGTACAAACACTTTAGACAACTGGAGAACTCCTATGTTACCATGCACAGTGGTTCACCAGTAAAGGCAAAAAATTTTTTTTTAATTCTTCAAACATTTTCACTCTCTCTCATAGGTTCTCAGCATTATCTATCAACAAGTTGTCATTATTTCATTGGAAATTGCCATAATCTGTAATTGTTGCTCGTTTTCAAACTTTACACAGTAAAACCAGCCGCTGCAGAGAAGGTGCAACTGCTAACAGGTCTGGACCTGCAGCTGCAACTGCAATGGGAACCCCCTGTTGGAAGAATCCCAAAACATTGTCTGGAGTGGGAAGTCAACCACAACCAAGGAGCGACAGATGGCAAAATATCACCCGTATGTTTTCTTTGATATATCTAAACACAGCAACCCAGAGGCCATGCCAAATTCTAAGGAGGTTACGCCTTAGGATTATGAGTCCGAGAGAAAAGATACGTAGGTGATAACATTGCAGAGCTGAAGAAGAATATCCGGCTTGGGCAGGTAGAACCTTTCCAGGGGGTATAAGAAGAAATTAGTATCTACAATATTTAACATTTCAAAAAAAAGCAGATGTGTGATACTGCTGATGTAAAGTGGGTTGGAATCACTACAGTGTGGTTACTGTGCCATAAAAAAAAATAACAAGGTCAAAGAGGTTTAATTAGGGGGTCAAATATTTATTGTAATTGTTTGAAGTAGCACAGTGAGAATTTATTACTGCATTTTAACTGAAAGAACTTTTTCCAAGGAGTAGAAAACATCATAGATACTTTGGACATTTTCACTACTGCTACCAGACTCCAAATTTAACATCATTCTTGCAGGCTCCAACAGGAAAGTTCTCAGAACTCGCCCTTGTAGTACGGCTTTCATCCCTCTAATACTTCTTCATTCAACTCAAAGTCGTGAAGCAATGGAGCCGTTACAAACTTGAGTAATCGTAGAACAAACACAATGAGCCAGTGAATCGCATACAATCTCATTCACACTTATAGCAATTTGAAACCGCCAATCAGAATCAAACACATGTTTGTGGATTGTGAGAGGAAATCAGGGCACCTGGAGAAAACTCACATATGCAGTGAAGGATGCGACATTTCACTGCTACATAACTGGGAGAACCGTTGCCTTCTGTGGCTCAAGTGTGCTCTCAGTGTGGCAGTTGTTTTTATTTGAACATTTCTAAATTTAAATTAATTATAATTTGATTTTGTTTGTTCACAGAATCTGCTTTTAACACAGACAAGTCTCTCCCTGCCCTTCTCTCACAAAGACAAAAGAAACTGCTTCAGGGTTCGGTCGAAATTGCATAAGTATTGTGCAGACAAAAGTTTCTGGAGTGATTGGAGTCAGAAGGCATGCCATCCAGGTAATGATGTCTCGTTTTTCCCACAACTGTCAACTGGCTTTTATTGTGGACCTTTATGTCATTCACAACATGAAAAACCTGTCAGGAAAAAGTCATGGAAAAAAAAAAAAGACACACATCCTTCGCAATCTTGTTTCTTGTCTCGAGAAAGCATAAATCGCATAGTGTACAAGCTTGATGGACTGATGGCCCTTCTTTTATTTTAGGAGTTAATGAGTGTGACCACTAAATCTATTATGTTTAGCTCTTTAAGTAACTGTAGCCCAGAGTCATTCATACATTAATAATGAAAAGAATTCAAATGTGATCATATTTCGTTTGTTCTTATTACCCTAACTTTTGTTTATTATATTTCCAACATTTCGCGAATGTGTTTCTGACAATTCTTGCCATTTTCAACCTTCTATTTTATTTTTTGCATTCAATAAATTTTCACTGATTCAGAGATTTTTTAGTTATTTTGTTTTGTTTTGCAGAACAAAATTACAAGACTGATCATTTTGATTCTCTCATTTGTTCTCTTTTGCAGCCACGATGGGGCTACCACCAACTGATATTTAGGAGGGAAGTCAAGACAAGTCGTCTTCTGCTGAGACTCTGTGACATTTAAAGAAAAGGCCTTCATCAGTTTCACATAACTTTGATGGAAATTGTGAACATGCTTGTGCTTGCAGTTGTATGAACTAAATAATCAGACTTCTGTACTATAAGACCCCGTCTTTCCTGTTCCACTGGTGACTCATCCCATATATTACATGTATGTATGGCCTCCTGACACACACCATCCTCAGTGATGCACCTTACAGGTAAAGACTAGATGTGGTTCAATATAGTGCAAAGAAAGAGAGAAAAAGAAACTGCTGAATGTGATTTCTTATATCATATTAGTTTACAGCTGTACACCAAAGGAACGGACTTCTTCAAGTATGTTATTTATTCCACACTAAAGTCATTGTTCTTCATTTGTGGCTAAAAATTGTTACACATGTTTACTCGTGTTCTTTATTAATTGAATTATTACATCAGCCAAATGTTTGATACTGAAGATGTCTCACATGTTACATTATAGTCATAAACCTTTGAGTCATGTTCTTTTTTGTTTTTTCGGTTTGTATTTTAAACAATTACATTAAATATTAAATCCAATACTCACCATCTTCATCTTTACTTTTGTACACATATTTGTTATAAATGACTGTATGTTGAGACTTTTCTTTTTTTGTCTTAATACATTAGATTAGATATCATATGAATTCACTGCTTTACAAAGTAGGTGATGAAACGGGCTTTGACAACTTTAATGCAATCTTTTGTGTTTCGTCATAAACAATATTCAGAGGTTCAAATGTACCAAATCTCCAGACACAGTGTTTATTTTGAGTTACTTTCTTCAATTTACAGTACAGTATGATTTGAAAGTTGAAATGCTTAAAAATTAATATGCAGTCATATCTACTAAAGGTGACACATAAACTCCAGACTGTCATTTATTATAAGATTACTATGTACAGTATAATTGGATGTTATATTCAGTTACTCTACTATTTAACCTGTAATCAAACCAACTTTAGCCCATTGGCCACATAGAGCGCCATCCCATCTAATTTACGCCGAAACTTTGAAACAATAGCATTTAAAAAAAAAAAAAGAAATGAAAAAGAAGTCCATTAATTTTTAATTCAAAAATGTATAAGAGAATGTCATATTAGGTGATAAATCATTGAAAAAAAGTAGGGTAGGTTTTCTTAGTGCTTTTCTAGTCTTTGCATTTGAACCTGTTGGCCGGGTTTCACACAAAGGCCATATATTTGAAACCCTTGATGTAATGAGCCCTGCACGAGAAAAAAAAAGTAGCTCGCTGTAACACTCGTAAATGTAACTGGTAAAACAACAATGTCTTAAAGTCCTCTGAAACTCTTTCAACACATTTGTATTGGACTGAAGATAGACAGGAAATTACAGCAGCTTGCTGCTGCCACCCAGAGGTTAAAGATGGATTTATTTAATTCATACTGCATCTTTATGGACTCATGAGTGGAAGGGTAGGTTCAGATTTGTTTTGCATTTGGCCAATAAGCTCTACATTCTAAAATGTAATTGTGATAAAGTTCAGTCATAAAGAAACAAGCGGTACAGGAAATATTAGAAAGTTTTCGGGAGCCTACAATGTTCTGTCTGCAAAACTATGGTTAGAGGTTGAGCAAAATATAGCTACAAACAACGTTCCCACACACAGGAACTTACAGTTTTTCTTGATTGTTAACACACATTTCCTGAAAGCATACCTCATACTCTCAGAACTCTACACACAATTAGAGAAAATACACAAACACAATGGGCAAAACCCTTCAATTATCCAGCAAAATGACACTTTGCATTCAAAAGAATGTTATTTTTTCAAAAATTGTATTTTCTTTTCAAATTCAAACCAGTTAATTGCTGATGTGCTCAATGTAAAACAAAATGATGAATGGAAAACTCTTCTCCATTGATCATACTGAATGTGGCCTTTTGTTTAGTGTTACTACAGAAGGTACTTACATATAAGTGTGGTAAATTATATTTGAATATTGTTTTCATACTCAGAATTAATTTTTATACTAACAATTACATAGGAACAAATCTATGAATTTTTTTCACCAAAACAATGCACATACACGGTGTACATCTCAACCAATACAAAGTTGAGCATACAGTGGTCAACATACAAAACAAGTGAATTATTTACTGTATACAGTTACAGTGAAAAACAAACTATGCTGCCTCGTCTCCTTTGTTTGGGTCTGGCCACAGCATCTCATCCACATCACAATCAATGTTTTCCCTGCTCAAGCAGCGGGGAAAATATCCAGCCAATTCAGCCATGAAAAGTATCGACTGATTCAGTAGTTACTTCACATTTCTTTCTGAGTAGCGTTCAGATGTCATCCTGGGGAGCTGCTCCATTCTCACATTAAAAAGTTAACTGGTAAAGTGAGGCTAAAACATAAAACCTCCCATGAATGTCCAGGGTATCTCTTTTTTTAGCGAAATTCTAAAATTCTAAAAGAAATTCTAAAACAAGGATGCTTTTAGGATGGGATGAAGTTTGGTAAATTACAGCAAGATTTAAGCCAATTAAAGATATCATCTGGATCATAGTTTAACTTGATTGAATGTAACTTTGATTTGAATTCAGACGTCTGAGGTGTATCAACATTTTCATTAATAAAGCACAACACAAAAGTTCAAGAAGGAAAGTAACATTATATTCATCACTCACTTTGGTTTTGTTGCTGAGTAAATTTACATGGATACTCATGTGAGTCAAGCTATATGAAAGAGGCCACCCGAGATTTACATGGATTACAGAGGCAACCACAGTAGTGTAGCCCTGGCTGAATTTATTTAGTCATGTACATATTAAAATAGTTATTTTCTATTTTCATTAAAATGTATTTTTCTTAAGAATAATAAGTTCATAATATGTGAAAATGTTCTAAAACCATGTTATGGCAAGACGTAAAAACCGTCATATTTTCACTTAAATGAGTTACGTGATGAATTTTGTTTGTAAACTGGGAAATGACAAAGTTGCATCTGAAGCAGCCCACAGATTGGGGGAGTCTTGTCTTCAATGCCACTCCTGAACAGGGAAACCTCAACATACATGGATGGACATATTATAACAAACAAAAATTTAGACCTGCAATGTTGTAATTGCTTGTCTGTACAGAAAGAAAGGGTGAACAATCGTAATGAGCTGCTTGGTAGAGAGATTTTCTGTTAAAGTGCTTTGAAAATATATAAATGAAATGTGCAAACAGTATCCAACGAGTTGATTATCACATATTTGAGGAAATTAAGAAATATACACATGTACACATAAGGTTGTGCTCACTGAATAGTCTACAGAAGGCACACATTCATGTTTTGGGTTGAATATAAGAAGAATTGTAAGAAAATCACGCGATCAATTCCTCAACACATTATTGAGATGTTCTGATTTTAACTATGTTGAAAACACCACCAGCTGTTATTTAGCAAATTATTGAAAAACACTGGCCTAACTCATCAGCAAATAATAAAAATTTACAATTTCTGCTGAATGATGCTCTCTTAGATGTTGAGAATTAAACCATCTGGCTTGGCGCTGACCGCCGCTCTCAGCTTTGATCAAACATTCATTGACAGCTGCAAGGTCGTCTGTGCAGCTGACGGCTTCTCACAACACGTCGTTTTGTTCCTGCTGGTCATGCATCTGTGTTTGGCTGTACCTGTCTGCTTTAGTAAACAGGTCGAATGGCACTGAGCTCTCTCATGCAAGAAGTTATTGTTACATGAAACAACATTTGATGAATGTGAGAATATCAAGACTTGGGGGCATTTCTATGCGGAGTTTGCATGTTCTAGCAGTGTGAGCATGGTTGGGTTTTTTTCTGAGTACTCTGTTTTTCTCTCACAGTCCAAAAACCTGAGGTTGATTTGTGACTTTAAACCATGCTTTTTTTGGGGATGTACTGTACATGTGTGTGTCTCTTTCTCTGTTTGTCCTATGATGGACCGGTGATCTGTCCATGGTGCACCATGCCCCACGTGCCCCCCGACCCACAGATGGATGTACTGATTAATGAATTATTGTGTCACTGAAGACAATGGCAGTGTGTGGCTGCCGTACAGCTTCAAGTACTGCATGAAAAATGAAAGGCTGACATTTGTTTTGACTCTTTAATTTATATCCAATGCTTTATTTACACAATTTGTTCCTCATCCACAACACTCACAAATCAGTATGTGTATTTAATTTGACCCATGGGGCTCCGGAGCAACACACCAAAGATAGCGGAGCAGTGGTGGGTAACTTTTTTGGGTTAATATGTAATTTTGGTGGAGCCAGTCTTGACAGAGGACTGGAAGGAGGGTAATGTATAGCCCAGGTGTTACTTTTAAGTCTCTTTCTCTTCCTCTCTGGTCAGTGGACACTCATCTGCACAGGACTGCCGGGTATCACACTTCAGGTTCACTTTTACAATTTTATTGGTTTTGCAGTAATAATGACACATCGTTTTCCTCCCTCAGGTACCAGGATGTCAGAGTTCAGTGTTGACCTCTGTCCCTCGAGCTCAGTAACTGGAATCTGTCCCTGCAGAGTGAAAGCGTGCAGGGCCTGGCTGGTTACTGCACCCGGGGGTCAGGCTACTCTCCACACCAGATCATCTTCTTCAGAGCTGATACAAGTCAGTTCACACAAATGTGACAAGAGGCTGTGTGCGTCCTCAAAAAGTAAAAGTTTCTTTTTTTCTTGCTTTGGTTTTACTTCTTCTGCTGGTTGTGCTGTATGTTCTGCAGTCGTGGGAAAGGCTTATAGTCATGTCTGAAGTATTCAGAGATGAGAACATGAAGAAACAGCTGCAGAGGAGCAAAATCAACACAACAGGCACATATTCAAAACTCAGAAGTATCTGTACAATTGAGTCACATCGATCACATCCAACTTACATTTTATTCAAATTTACTGCTTTAAAAAAACGAAACAAAAAACCCTATTTGCATCAACTGGCCTATATCCTAATCACCAAATATTAAACTTGTTTGTTGAGTTCAACAAAATTACCAAATGAGCTGAAAGATTACCAACAGTTTTCTTCATAAAAATTCATCAAGTAAGATAAAAAAGAACTCGAAATCCTCTCTTCAGAGCATCAATTATCGGTCTGACCACCAGATGGGGGAATATGACAGTGTTCACACCGAGGGTGTGGTTCAACAGACAGCTCACAGAAAGAAGGAAGTAAACACAGTAATCACATGGGAATTTAGCAACTAGCCCTTAGAGTTATCATGAAAACACGAACAATGCCCTTGATTAGGGATTTTACTTTGGGTGCAAGAGGCAAGCGGACTTCTGCAGAAGCATGTGATCTGTGAGGAGTGACTGTGTGGGTGCAGGAGCATGAAGACCCACTGGCATATTGACGTTTGACCTTTAAGACAAACTGAGGCTGCATATTTTAAACCTCCTTCTGCCTGAATAAAAAGCACAGAAAATTTGCTGTGGGGAAAGAAATGTGCATATTATGTGGCTATTGTGAAAACTGTTGGCGAAAGCCTGTCCTCAATGATTTAAAATATTCTCCTACCGCTGGATGTATTTTTTATGACCTTAGTCAATGTTCTATGAGCCTAAAATGCCAAGACTCTTCACTGTTTTTCACTTTAACAAAAAAACAGCAGCCTGTATGTGTATGTGGGACACTAAAGTAACTTGATCACATCGTTGCCACGTGTGTCAGTCACATAACCACCTCACCTTTGACTCACAAGCCCCATTTTAAAGGTTCCGGTGAGCTATTATAAGAAGAGCACCCTTCTTCCAAACACTGCAGCCGAGCGGCGAATTCACACGGCGCGCTAATGGAGGTCCTTGGCCCTCGGAGCTGTTGACTCTGTTGTAAAAACTGTTCACAGCTGGGGAATTTTCACACTGCTGCAGCTGTGGAAAATGTTTGTCCCTTTTAGGAGATTATTTAACCAGCAGCTGCAGTTTGAACTCTGTGGGGTAAAGAAAGTGCACGGAGGCGCTCGAGTGTGTCAACGACTTCTGTTCCTCACAAAATGCAAGACGATTTTCTGAAACATTTCTTTCATGAGAACACTTTCATGAATTGCACAAATAAGCGGGGTTCTAATAGTTTTCATACATCTGGATTCACAAAATAGCAGCTGTTATCTTTTAGTTGCAGAGCTGTAATTTTAAATACACAAGTTTTAAGAATGATGAACTAAGCAGACCATTTATTACTGGTAAATAATATATTTTTTTTAAATGCTGTAGAGGAAGGCCATTTGAAAATGTCTTCCTCTAGTGTGTGTTTGCTCTGAAAAACTGCCACTTTTAACTGCAAAATGTGTCCTGTGGTTAGAAGTGACATTTTTTTCTGCTGCTAGTGTTTCAACCAAAGCATATTTTTGCTGACCAACTAGCTGCCAGCTAACAACCTGGTGGTGCCTCTTTAAATAGCCCGCGATGGCTTCCTCTGAGGAATGTGAGCTCTGGATAATGAAAGTGGTTTACATTTTCCCTGCAATTGCTGTTCACTCTGAAAACATGGGGCACCACGGATGTTCTCCTCTCTTAAAACCCAGTCAAATATCAGTTTGTGAATCCTGGCTTTGGAAACAACATTTAACACTCCAAACCCTCCCAAAACAAAAGTCATTTATTCTGCAATCTCCTTCATGTAGAAATTATTTGTACACATTTACATTTTTTTTTCATTGGATACAAGCTAGTGTGAGATTCTAAACAAACCGTAAACAGTTGATGGTATCTATCAAAGCTGACTAATTTACACTCATTTCAATTCAGTATTTATAAAGTGGAAAATAGGCCATAAATATAGACAACAAGCTTATTCTCATGAAAAGCTACAAAAACATTAGAAAAAAGAAAAACCGATGATAAGTCAGTCCTGTTAAATATTCAGCTGCTTTACATTCGGGTCTGCTGAGGCTCTACTGTCCCGGTTCTCTAACAATAGACATCCAGGTCAC
>OMNM01040232.1:0-10964 GCA_900302745.1 Parablennius parvicornis
CCTTTCCTCACACAGTTTGATTCTGCTCGGAGGCTGGGTTATTAATTTACAATCAAGTAAATATAAAATGAATAAATAAATAAATGGCCTCATTGTACCAGATGAAACATATAGAATTTAGCAAGATCACACAATTAGTACAGAAAATGATGACAATCTCAAAATAAAGTCAATGAAACATTCTGGTGCAAAATACAGTGAAAAATACACCCTCCTAAAATAAAAAAAAAAAAATCCTGGATAAGCACTACAGCTGGGAGGATACCATTTTGTCATGATTCGATTTTAATCCCGATTCTTGGGTGCCTATTCGATTTATATCGCGATTCTGATTTTACAAGTATTATGATTCTGTAGTGACGATTATCACGTTTGTTTTTCCCCTTGTCTAAACATTATTTGAATCCTGCACCCCAAGAAAAAAGTCAGTTACAAAAAACAATGCAAATCATATTCAGTCATTCACTGATTCATTATTTGAACAGAAATGAATGAGGAAATAAAACCTCCATTAGAAATGAGGTAAACACGTACAAAACAACACGTTTGTATGGAACACGTGGTTAACTGTGTAGGAATTTTAGTTAAATTCCTGCGTGTTCGTTGATTGACGAGAGACTAGTAGAATTCAAGCCTAGACATTTTACTATTGTGCAGAAAAAAAGCGCATTACGAGATCCCGGGCTCAGCCACACACTCCTGTCTAACTACACATTCTACGCACACACTCGGTGAGATGCAGGAGTGAACCGTTCATCGTGAACTGGGCGTATTTATCCGACTCCCATTTGCAACTTGTTTTCTGTTTTTCCACTCCTGCTCAACACGTTCATTTCAACCCAGGGTTTCTTACACACTTTGAGCTGACTATTACATTCTTTGTGGGTGAGGGCTGGCCTATTAATCTTCACATTACTCCATGATTTATTACAATACAATATCACACTGTGCTTGTGAGAGACGATCCCTATGTGTCATATTAATCTTTAGTCTCTAATGTGAAATGAATCATCACCGGTAGCAAAACAGCGTGTTTGTGCTGACAAAGCGAGTGTGCGGGGTCCATATCCTAATATTGTAATGCATTGCTGGCAGTCTGTGTGTGGAACGTTACAGCTAAGGGGAGGAACTCGGATACCTTTAATCCCCCTTTTGACCTCTGTTATCAGAGGTCAACAAAATCAAATCCTGTTCTTACATGACTCCATCTTCACCTTCACACTGGGACAGGAGAGACTGAGCAACCTGAGAATGGTCTACCGCGGTCATTTGATAAGGTGGAGGTTGACCCATTTTACCCTCAATGGCAGTCACTATGACTCTATTGCAAAGTGAGCGGATGCAGGGAATACAGCAGCATCCGCACAGAACGAGAATGGCAGTGAAGACGGCGATGGAAACCAAAACTGACATGACAAGCGATTTACCAAAATATCACTTACCAAAATATCACCAAAAACCTCGAACATTGAGGTGTCGACTCCAGAGTGAGATTTCATCTCATCTGAGAGGGCTCTCAACTTCTGTAAAGTCTTGGTAGCTTACCATCCGGTGCAGTGTTGTTAGGAATGAAAGTACAACACTGTGTCAGAGTCTCATGTTGACTCTATTGACCTGTCTGCCACTCTCTACCTGTCTCTCTCTCTTTTCTCTTTCTTCTCTTCCTGTCCTATCTCTTGTTATTTCACCCAACTGGTCAAGACGGACGGCCGCCCTTCCAGAGTCTTGGGTCCGTCCCACGGTTTCTTCCTGAAGAGTTTTTGACAATTTTCTCCTCATGAGGGAGTTTTTCCTGGCCACTGTGGCAATTTCCTTCTGCTTTGGAAGGGTTTAATTTAGTTGGGTTCTGGGTCTTGTCTTGTGTTAAAGCACTTTGAAATGTCTGTAAAAGTTCAATAAAAATTGATTGATTGATTGATTGATTGATTGATTGATTGATTGATTGATTGATTGATTGATTGACTGGTCTCCAAACAGAGAGCAAATGCCTCCTTTTTCCGCCAGCAGCATGTCCACTGCAATGTGGGCCTGTAGAGCGACTAGAGAGGTCGCAGAGAGCCGTTCATGTACCGTATCAAATCCATCACGAGTGTAATTGGCTAATCATTGCTGGTTATAATGGAGGTATATTTATAAATAAAATTTGATTTGATAATTATTGCGGTCTACATTTTTGTTTGGAGTGACCGGAAAAATGGCAGACGCCAGGATAATGTTTTCGAAACCGGCAGCTACTTGGTTAACCAGTTTGTACTCATCCGGAGCCCCGCGGAACACCAATGGCGTCCATTCATATAGGGGAATTGTCGTAGGGCCACTAACCGCACGTCTGGGGTGAGTAATGACATTGGTCACCGAGTTGGAGAGTTGCCATTGTGATGGGCCGGACTTGAAAATGAATGCTGGGTACATTAGGGAGACCAATACACACGTCCCCGACCAGGTTGCTGGTAATATATTATAGAGAGTGAACCCACCACAGTACCACCATATGTCTGCGCGCTTTAACCAATTGAGTGGATATAGTATGAGATGTGAGATTTACCGTAGAGGCGCAATGTTGAGGATCGACTGTGTCTAAGTCTGTGCGGGGCGCGTCCAGTTTTGAGCGTGCATACCAAGTATAATTCCCTCCTAAAGGAATACTGAATCTGGGCGGAGTCACAGAAGATTGGGATAAGGGGTGGTAAATTTCTACTGACACACACGTGGCACTGGGATTGTCAATGGACATCATATGTAACGCGCAATGACTGTAAGTGTCGTTGAGGTAGAAAATTGTGGGAGTCATGTGTAGTTCTGTACGTCATGTCAGACATACCACATAATCGGTCACGCCTGCCTGTTCGGCTGCAGCACTAGCAGTTTCTAGTCAAACGTTAATTTGAGACTCCATAATAACCGGCGGCGGCTTGGAAAGCAGATGGAAGGCCGAGTGTGTCAGTATTAAACGTCTCAACGGGAGTGGGTGAGGACGCAGAGACACTAGCCAGGTCTACTGCCGGCTGGCCTTGTGTCAGGTTACGACTGTCGAGGGTAGGGAGGATATTCAAAACTATCAGGCCTTTGGGATCTGTGCCACTGATGTGCGCCCCCAAGACAAGATAGCTACGGTTCTGGACGCCTTTGTTGCAGCTGCTGGAGATATGTTCTGGAGTCCCTGTAGTATATGGGCTGGTGGTGATGTTTCGTAGGGTACGTAGAACAGAAGGCTGACTGATCGACTGAGTACTACCTTTTACCAATGTTCTTGCTCGCTGAACGATTCTAGTTTTATTGGAACATGGAGACACATAACCCATTGTCCTATGTCCTCACCAGTGGTCGTGATCAGGAGCCTGGGCATTCCCCTCATGGTAAGAAAAGTCACAAATGTAGAATGCTTATAATGTCCCCGCAAGAAAAGGTTTGCACGCAGTCTGACCAACCCGACTGATGCCTGTCTTAGATGCTTCAATAGTAAGATTAGGTATAACTATACAGCCGGTACGACTCGGACCTTCCAGTTTAACCCCTGCATGGCTATCAACTGTAAAGTCAGGGACACGGACGTGAAGGTGGGGGTGTCAACGGGATCTGTCATGTTTGTTGTAGTCAGGACGGCACCTGCTGAGTATGTCATCATGGTGTGGTCAGCAGTAGTGATAGAGGTTGAGTTTTGCAAAGCGTTTCTCATACCCTTTATGGGTGAGCAAAAACGGAATGACTATGATTATAGGAGGAGCCCGGCGATGCACACAAATCCCCTTACGGAGAAGGTGTGACACACGCCATCGTAAAGAGGGCGATATCCTCTCATGTGGAGACGTGTCGAGTGATCCATGGCCACTTATTTGTTCCAATACTGGTTTCCTTTCTTGGCTATCCAATAGCCAGCCCGCTCTAATGTGTAGGCGTCTTGTGGACCGTACTTGGGTTCCTGCGAGTACAGAACGTCACCGTTTAGAGCTACTTTTTCCCAGAGCGTCCAAACTCTATAAATGGGTCCTGATGTGTCAACTGAGATATGATCTATGTAAGCAGTGATAGTAAAAGGTCCTACAACAGTGTGTGACGTCCTCTCCGTCACCTCGAACGGCCCAGTGGATTCAAACCTCTTTCTCTTCAAGACCTTTAGGAGCACATGAGTGGTCACTTCCGCTTCGGGGGTTGCACTCATGGTCCCTGAGTTGGCTCCTGCAGTTTGTCTTGCGAATCTCAGTACCACCCACGTGACATGATCCAAGAGATTCTGCTACCAAACTTTTCAGCAAACTGGCTGACGGTATAGCCCGTCCGTCCGGACTCATCCATTTATCATCAGTCCTAACTCCTCCGTTTTGTGCCCACATAGAGCACTCTTCTGGAGCGGCTTTTTCTTGTTCACTTCTAAACAGGTCCACACCTAACACCTGTCCTTCTGGTTGACTTGTCATTACCATCATGAAATCTGTCTGGTATCCACCCGCAGCTTTCACAACCTTGTCGGCTGCATCATTACCTTTTGAAACCCTTGATCTCACTTCCTCATGTCCCTCGCACTTGATTAGACCTACTTCCTGCGGTGCTGTAATTCTTCAATAAGTTGTCTGATCAGCTCAGCATGCTTGATTTCTTTTCCTGTGGTGGTTTGAAATCCTGCTCTCAGCCACTCATTCAAGTGGACATGGACAGTGCCATGTACGTATGCCGAATCTGTGTAGATTATCACTTTCACTTGATGACTGTACGTGAGATGTAGCTGTGTCAACACTTGTTCAATCTTGGCAGGTCTCTGTGATGTCATGGTAAATGCGGCGCTTGTGATGAATGTCATCAAGTAATGTGTGGTCAAGATTACAAGTGGATGTTTCAGTACAATGTATGATATCTTTGTGATGATTTTGGCTAATGCTGAAACATATCTAGCACATGGAGGTTGGCGCAGTTCCATGGAATCGAGCAGAACTGATGTGTACATGAGTATGTGCCTATTACCATCCTCCTTTTTCTGAAAAAGCACAGCAGACATTGACTGAGCTTTTTCAGAAACATCAAGGTGGAAGGGTTTGCTGTAGTCTGGTATGGACATGTCAGCGGCCTGTGAAAGTGATTGCTTCAGAGTGACAAATGCTATTTCGGCTGCTGGTGACCAAACTAACTGTGCAGTCGGATTTCTCATGCCCTGGTCATTTACCATGTGATGCAGAGGAGCTGTATGTTCGGCATAGTCTGGCACAAAGTTCCTGCTGTAATTTGCGAGACCTAGGAAAGATAACATATCCTTTCCAGGCTGTGGTTTAGGGTGGTGCAAGCTAGAGTCGCGATGACTAAAGGAAACACCAGTTCCTCAAGCAGAAGTACGACGCCTTAAAAACACAACTTCAGCGCGAGCACATTGTAGTTTCTGCTTAGAAACCTTGAAACCACACTGATGAAGGTGCAGCAGGAGAGAGTGAGTCACTGACAGAGTAACTGACATGTTGTGGGTGAGGTGACAGGGGAATGCAAAAGAAAGCGCTTGCCAAATCTACACATGAGAAGAACTTGTGTTCAGGATTCAGGAGTGACAATGCCGAGTGAGGGTTAGGGACGGGAACAGTGGTGATTGAAACCAAGCGGTTAATGGCATGACGGTCGTGAACCATGCGATACTTTCCAGTACCTTTCTTTTCTACTGGAAGTAGAGGGGTGTTCCACATTAAGTATGGAATTTCATGCAAGATTCCTGCCTGTAATAAACCTGCAATGGTGTCAGAAATTCCCTCCATCCCAGCCGGGGAGGTGGGATACTGTGGAACCCGCACAGGAGTATCATCAGTCATGTCAAATGTAATGGGTGTGGCAGACGGGCAATAACCTACATTTGTTGGACCTTGTGTCCAGAGAGAAGGGGGAGGGTTGCCAGCATATCTGCTGCCTTTTCATGATCTTCTCTCTCTCGGCCATGATGGCGGGAGATGTGTAAGTGGTGAAGGAGAGCTGTAACCTGATTCTGGTGGGAAATGCAGTAGGTCTGGAGTGAGGGTGAGTACTGCACGAGTGGCAGATTTGTGGATTGCCAGTCTGTAGCCTGTAAGACGGATTATAACCATTGGACCAGGGTCCTTTGCCTGATATGTGGCTACCACTCCAGGGTTTGGTATGACGTGAACCTAGGGCTGCTGCTGCTGTTGCTGCTGACCCTGATCTTGAAATCCCTGCTGCGCTCCTTGCTGTTGGAACCCCGGCTGCTGTGGTAGACTCCTTGGACCAGGTCAACGACCGCGTCCTCTGTTGATCTGACTGAATCTGGACCTCACAGTGTGAGCGTTGGGATTCATCACGAGGACTATAGGGGTAGGAGGAACATGGAGTTTATTTGAAGGGACAGGCTGCATTGGAGCCTGGAGGTTAGATTCCTTCTTCTTGTTTTGATTTGCTTTTTGAGAAGCTTCTAACAGCTGCATTCTCAAAAGTGTCAACTCAAGATCTTTATTCTCATTCTGCTGTTTCGTTTGTTCTGCCAGGTGAGTCTGCATATCGCTACAGAAGTGTGCATCCTAGCAGTGGTCAGGTACATCATACTGATCAGGATTTCCTTCGATGACTTTTCTAACTGACTCGGGAACATTACTCAGATCTGCCTTCCTGAATCTGGGCTGGTGTAGGTCAGATGTACATGGGTCACTACCTGTGGCTTGCAGGAACTCGTTCCTACAACAGACCAAAAAGTCATTGGCGGACTCCTAAGATTTCATGGAGAAATGCATAGTCTGCAGTCTGCTCCTGGAAACTGGGAACATATCTCTCATGTTATTTCCTAACACTCCGGACAGGTAAGAGTCCATTGGAGTGGCTGGAGGGTGTTGGTTCAGGCCTGTCCGCGCCATTATAGTGCCAAAGTCTGCAGTGGTTAAGCAAGAACCGAGTATAGCAACCACATCACCCGTAGCCAGCGCGATACCAGCAGTTTGTATCACCAGAGCCTTCATCCATGGAGCTCCTCAATTGGCCATAGGGGGCAGACTTTCAGCTATGCATTAACAGTAAACGGTTTAAAAACCATACTGGTGTTGTAGGCATTAGGAATCAATGGGGCTTGCAATGTGGGTAATTGTGAATGGCGATTGTGTCCCCTGGAGCGGAGATTATATGGATGGTTGGCTTGGGCTGCTGGAGGGGGAGATGTCGCTCTTCGACCCTCATCCCAGTCATCTGCTTCAGTGTCCGTGTCACACACTTGGTCATATGTACACGCTGGGTCATCTTGGCCTTGTGCTGCTGCATGTCGCCTACGTCGGCGGCGGTCATGGGCTGCTCTGGTCAGGTCGTCATGCAAGTCAGAGGGCTGTCTTGGTGTGTACGGTGTGCTGTCCTTGCTTCTGTGTTCAGGTCCAGTCAGTCCTTTCCTGCTTAACCTGAACCCTTTGATGGTCACTTAATTCATCCCATGTCAATCCTAATCCTTCACCTGGGGCTGTTAAGTGAGGTTCTGCTGTCACTCTGGCACGCCGAGTTCTGCTGTCTCTGTCATCCCATTCACAATCTACGGTACCACTGCTGATAAGCAGTGGTGGCATCTGCAGTTTGAGTGGGCCACCACCTGTGGCGCTGTCACTATAATTGTAGGGAGGGGGAGCTGTGGGCAGTGAGAGATACAGTCCTGATTGTGCTGCCTGTTTTTCACCACGAGATGGAGGCGTTGGCTTCTCTTTTAATTGTTCTGCGCCTGCTCCTGGAGTGGGGGGGGGTGAATGATTACTGGTCCACTCCCACTGACAGTAACTCCTCCTACAGTGGTGTGGCTGTCTGACTCTTCTGTCTTACTTCCTGTCGAGTTGACTCGGTGGAGGCCCATGCCGAGTCCGAGGGAGCGCATATGGTGTCTCCAAGCCGAGTTTCTGTCAATGTTTTTCATTAAATTTCGCCTTTTCTGTGACAACGGCCGGGACTCGGTTTTATTCAATCTCTGATTAATGCCCAGTAGACAATTTTCAATCTTTGCCACTATCATAAATAGGTCGTATTTTGTGCCATTATGTGGCATGAGTCCTGCATCTTGGAGACATTTTAGACAGTCATGTATGTCTTTCTTCGTCTTTTCCCTCTTTTTTGCTGGAAAAACATCTGCTGTAGATATTCCAACTGCCTTTTCGACTTGACTCCGAAGAGTAACTTCTACATCCGGGACATTTCCCCAACCAAACCATTCTTTCTCTCTATCAAATTCGGCGTCCATTTTTTCTATTTTTCCTCAATTCTGACTCCCGACAATTTCCACTATTTATTTGTTGACACGGCGGTCAAAAAAAAAAAAACTAAAAATCAGCACGATCAGCGCGGCGGCTGACCAAAAATCCCAAATATGTCGCAAAGTATGAATTTTGTCCGATTTTTATCTCTTATATTGTGTTACTCTGGTTATGCCTTCAGTTCTTAAAGTATTCTTCTCTTTTATTGGCTCTCTCCTGGCCAAGCCACAATGGGCATCGGGTCGGGTCGTCCCGGGGTACTTCACACAGGACTGAATTCCCACCAGTGGACTTCTTAATGAGTCTCTTTCGATCACGTCCGTATCTTTATAACTTCAGCACTTTATTCTTTATCTCATTTTCATGGCCAACTCAACACCTCATACGGTTATTTACTGCACACAACTTCACAAAGAATATTAGTACTTAATGACATCCAATGTTTCACGATGCCAATCCCGGAACTCCTGACACCAAAAGTGAAGAACAATGGTCTTCTTACCTGTTAAGGTGGTGCGCCAGTTGGTGACCAGAGGCCCGGGGGTCCGCCCGTGGAGTTGGAGTGTCCCACGCCAATCACGTCGGGGTCACCAAATTTGTAGGAATTTTAGTTAAATTCCTCCGTGTTCATTGATTGACGAGAGACTAGTAGAATTCAAGCTTAGACATTTTATTATTGTGCAGAAAAAAAGCGCAATACGAGATCCCGGGCTCAGCCACACACTCCTGTCTAACTACACATTCTACACACACACTCGGCGAGATGCAGGAGTGAACCGTTTATCGTGAACTGGGCGTATTCATCCGACTCCCATTTGCAACTTGTTTTCTGTTTTTCCACTCCTGCTCAACACGTTCATTTCAACCCAGGGTTTCTTACACACTTTGAGCTGACTATTACATTCTTTGTGGGTGAGGGCTGGCCTATTAATCTTCACAGTACTCCATGATTTATTCCAATACAATATCACACTGTGCTTGTGAGAGGCTATCCCTATGTGTCATGTGGCATTTTAATCTTCAGTCTTTGTGCTGACAAAGCGAGTGTGCGGGGTCCATATCCTAATATTGTAATGCATTGCTTGCAGTCTGTGTGTCGGATTCCCGGATGATTCCTCGGATTCTCATGGTGGTGTTCTTTCCACCAGTCCAAGGGTTTTGTTTTTTCAACAAGTGCAGTGTCGTAATTTCTCACCTCCTGTTCTGCAATGTCAACAGCAGACTTCTGTGGTTGTGCTTGGATCACATCTCCAAAAGTGTTACCAAGTAACTTACCAAGTTACCCAGTAACACCTTTTAGCAGGTGGGGGAGGCACTTCGTCCAGCTGCTTCGTAGTTTACTGGGCCGGTGCACCGTGATCCTCCTGGTCCAGCCTTTAAAGTGGTTCCTTTAATAAATATAGCAGAGTGACGGGAAAAATATATTAACGCACAAATTATATATGTTATGTTGTAATATATGTGTCTTTATTGCCGCCCCTGAGGTTGCTGTCACAACATTTCACTGCTCTTGTTAGAGAGTGACAGTAAAGGACTTCTATTCTATTAAAGGTTTCACCTTTGATAGCTGTAACTTATTTGATTTAGTAAGGTTATATTTCGACACACACGCTATCTTTCTCAAACACAAACAATTTATCCTTCACTCTCTAACACACACACACACACACACACACACAGGCTACTCGATTATAAAAAAAAAAAACAATAATCCTGATTATCCTGGTCATTATTTCAATCACAATTCTTTGCATTATGTATTTTTGTCCCAAAAAATGTTAAATATATTCTTTTAATGTAAATGAAATCCTGAAATCAAGTATGTTTAATTTGGCACATGATGTGTCATTTATTAAACAACGTAAGGTTGGTATTAAAAATATGGTCATATTTGGTAACAGTACTTTTGGTACCATCCACAACTTTTGTCAGTGGAGATGAGGCTTAGGGTTCGGGGGAGGGGGTCCGCTGACGACATTCATTCTGATCAGAAGGATCACAAGACTTCTCCCGTGGTCTTATTGCCACTTTCACTCGGTTCTGGTTCTGGTGTTGCTAAACTTCTCACGTACTGTATCAAACACACCATTTCTTACCAGCTGTTAATGTGCAGCCAGAAAGTACCAGGAAGAACAACGGATACAGAACACACAAGCTTGTCACGAACGTGCTGGAGACCAGGAGAAGTTTCCATGGTAACAGCAGGCTCTTGAGTGATTGGTGGAGACCATCGGGAGGGCCCACGGTTCAGACTCGTCCCACCCTCTGGCCTCTCCTCAGCCAGGTAGGCGGAGCCAGTAGGTAGGTAGGTGGAGCCAGCAACCTGGAGAGAAAGAACATCTTGCTCCCGACAGTCACTTCCTCTTCTCTGACTGCAAACTGATCTAATCTGAGGCCTAAACTACCTAGTTTTCTCTTATCCGCGTAACTTCAGGATTAACTCTGGTTTTCTCTTTTCCAGATAACTTCAGGATTAACTCTGGTTTTCTCTCATCCAGATAACTTCAGGATTAACTCTGATTTTCTCTTATTGAGGTAACTTCAGGATTAACTGGTTTTCTCTCATCCAGATAACTTCAGGATTAACTCTGGTTTTCTCTTATCCAAATAACTTCAGGATTAACTCTGGTTTTCTCTTATCCATGTAATTTCAGGATTAACTCTGGTTTTCTCTTATCCAGATAACTTCAGGATTAACTCTGTTTTTCTCTTATCCAGATAACTTCAGGATTAACTCTGATTTTCTCTTATCCAGTAATTTCAGGATTAACT
>OMNM01040246.1:16208-33567 GCA_900302745.1 Parablennius parvicornis
TGTGTGTGTGTGTGTGTGTGTGCGTGTGTGTGTGTGTCTGTGTGTGCCTGCTTGCATGCGTTGTGCATTGTGTGTACGTGCGTTTGTGTATTTAAATAAAACTAAGTGCTCCTTCCAAGAGACCTGCCTGTTTTTTTTTTCTAACACCTTTCATGGTTTGAAAATTATGAATCTGTTCATTTCAAGAATTGGTGTTATACCAAATTTAGTTTGACTGCTAAAAGTTATATTTTAAAGTGCTTGAGTCATGTGACTTTGAACTTAACTGTTTTTGTTAATTGAGCTATGAATCTGTCCCTAATTGTCCTGAACCTCAGCAAACTGGCAGTATCAATACATTTTAGTCTGGGGCTGCTAAGGACAAATCCTGAAATATAAATTTTTTTTGATATTGCCAGTAAAACTTCCTCAAAAGATCCTCAGATTTTTTTTTTATTTTGAAAAAGAGAGATTGATTTGATCATCCATTAAAAAAATCAATGAAATTAATATATTATATTTTCTGATTCCTCTTTTTTGTTGTATTGTCAGTGAAGTCGTCCACTTTGAGATTTGCTTTTGTCGAGTGGGCATGAGTGATCACTGATCACCAATTAATAATAATTACAATAAAAGTTTTTTCAATTTGTTTTTATTTTGTGCTCAGATGACTGGACTCTCATGGATGTTACTCACAACAGCCTTGTCGTTGCTTGCTGGAGACTCAGAGTCTGCTGTGGACCAAAACTTTCTGGCAACCATCATAAATGAGATCTGGACTGAGTAAGTTCAATTCTTATCGAGCCTATAGAATCACAGTTTCTCTCCCTGCAACCTTAAGTCGCAGGGAGGCGACAATCTCGTCCAATGGGACAAACTCCAACCGTGTGGCTGCCAGCCGGGGGCTTGTGAGTGCGCCTCTCACCCTGCCTCTCACCCTGTGCAACGTCTGAGTAGAAGAGAGACCATCTCTTATCGATGAGTATAGTTCCAGAGCCAACGCTGTACCTTTTAACCTCTCACACTCGCTGTGGCCCCTTACCCCCCAAGTGACGTGACGTTCCACGTTCCAAGTGCCAATTTCTGCTGCAGGCGCCCATGATGCCCATTATGCAATGCTCTCTTTCACTGCTTAAGCACTGCACCACTCCCTCATGATGGACTTTGCGGGTGGTGGGTCCACGTAGCCCTCCCACGTCTTTTATTCGGGCTGAGCCGACCAGGACACGTGGGCCACCCTGTCACCAGGGGCTCGCTGACCAACACCACCCCCGGGTCTGGCTCCAGGGGTGGGTCCCCGTGACCCTCGTCCGGGCAGGGTATACGATTACCTGTGTTCCATTTTCATGCGAGAGTTTCGGATGTGTTTGTCTGGGCCTTCACTCCAGACCTCTCCACTAGGGTGACCCTACCAGGAGCATGTGCTCCCGTTGGCATAGCTCTGGAGGTCATTAGACCAAGCAAGCCCTTCTGCCATGACAAGGCCACAATCCAGAAAGGGAAACACCAGTTTATAAAAGAATAAATGCCTTTATAAAAAACATGGTCAGCCATCTGATTATTTCGGTTCACTCTAATTCTATCAACAAAGGCACTTTTAAAAAGGACACTCCATAATTCAATTCTTTGTGCAGAATCTTAATCAACTGATCCACATTAATTAAACAAAAATTCTGATGATAATATTTTTTTGAATCTTGCTTTTCACAGTTACAGTCCAAAACGCATGTTCAGCATTGCAGTGAGCATCCCACGGACAACCAACAATTATGATGTCAACAATGTCCTGAACGAAGACAACGGTAAAGAAGTGCTAAACACAATCAAAAGTGGTGGTGTGTACACCAAAGGCAGGATTGTTGCAGCAAAGTTTCAGAAGAAGAAAGGTAAAACTGGAGAAGACATCCACGCAGAGTATCGTGTTCTACAGAACTTTGACTCCCTGTTCAAGAACAATAATAATTTTGAGGATGATTTGTTAATTTTCTATGTTCTTGGATCCCCATGTTACCACAAATGTACCAATCCAAATCATCCTAATAACATCCTTCATTATTTACAAAAAATCAAGAACTGGAAAAATTATGCGTTTGTGTTTACTCACATATTCGAATCCAAGAATAAAGCTTTAGAGACTTCTGTGGAGGACCTCAGGACAGCTCTTGAAAATCTTGGGAATACAAGTGGTCTTGGCCTTAATAACATTTACAGATGTAAAAAGACAAACAATGTCATGGAGTGCAGCAGCTGTTCTCAAAATGATCAAGTTGCCTGGTATTGCATTTTGAATGAACCTGAATACAGCCCAGACCAGCCAGGCAGTAGTAGAGGTAATGACAATTCACCTCCGCAATCGAACAAAGGAAGGAACAATTCACCTTCACAAATCAGCAGAGAAAGGAACCGTTCACCCTCAGAAAGGGATGTTTTAATCAACAGGAACAGCCCTGATGTTAGCACAAGCACTAATCAAGGTGATTCTCTGGTTAGAAGACTCTGTAGAAGCCTTTCTTGTTTCGACTGCTGTAAGAGGCGAAGGTCAAAAAGTAGTGAAAAGTAGTACTTTTCCGAGGTACTCATGAAAAGTAGTGAAAAACTACTTCTGCCACAAAACAGCAAAATGTATTCCTAAATTTGATCTTTTTCTTGAATCTTCTGGTAGAGCTGCTAAAGTTTTTGTAGTTGTTTCTCAAGCAATGACAATAAACTTTATTGTGATTATTGAGCAACTTTTAGATGGCTTGGGTCCATGGACACGCTGTGTATCTCTGTAAAGCATATTCAAAGTTTTGTTCTTTCTGATTAAAGCTTGGCTCAGCAAATATTCATCCCGACTCTTTCATGCCACATTTTGTCACATATCTTTACAGTTTGAATGCTAGATTTCAGTAATGATATGAAACATGTTTATATTGTTGTCTTGTAATGGATTAATAAGTTAGAATCTGTTAGTATTTTAGTAAGTAAGTAAGTAAGTAAATAAATAAGTAAGTAAGTAAATAATTTTATTCAAACCTGCACACAATACAGCTTACATAACACAACATAAACAAGTGCATGGTTTGAAAAGGGGATGGATGAAGCAAACGCTTATACAATTAAAAATCCCCCCACTCCACCTCAAAAGACACAACCTCACAATATACAGTAATACCACAAAATATTCACAACAAGACAACGACCAGCCTGAACATTCTCTGACTCCACACTCCTCTCCCTTAATGCTCACAGCTAAGGGCATTAAAGCAACACTGATTCAGATGCAATGTTAAACATCACCTGGTGTAACACTGAAGCCAACAGACAACACACATTACCGTAATATTATTAGCGAATGATATAATGAATATATAAAGAAAAACAGTGTCCAATCAAGTTGTGTATTCAAAAGCATGAGATTTGCTTAGATATGACCAACCTCTGTTCTCCGAGGGTATATTACTTCCTCTTCAACTGTCTTACTGACACAGCACCTCTGACACTGAGAAGACAACTAAACTCAGTTCACTGATGCCTTTCTCTACAGTAAGTCTAATATTTTCACTTTTCACAAAAGAAATACTTGTATTTTTATGTGGTTGTAAATTTATTAATGTACCTCCATTTTCTTGTGTATATCCAAGGGAAGAAAGAAAATCGTGAACATCGTTGTCTTTTGGAAACATGTTGGTTTTAAAATCAGTGGAAAGGGCTGAATATCACTGGGCTTTTCTTTTAACCATTTGAGTTAAATTCTAAAACTAGAAATGCACTCCGAGAGTGCAGACCTTCGCCAAATGGATGAAATTAATTTTTTTTAGGAAGATCCCATCAGGAGTTCTTGCTAATCCTGCTAACAGACAGACAAACAGACAAACAAACCCTCGCAAAAACATAACCTTCTTGGCTGAGGTAACAATAAAGAAGAAATTCAAGCATGCAATTTGATGTCAAAAACATAATTTACTTTCAACATGATTAAAAAAAAGTTCTGATAGTAGAAATATAATATTCAAACGATGTTACCACCATTTTTTACTTTGTGTTATTTTATGATATTTAAAATAATCGATTTTTCAGAAATGAATATATATATTTTTTACTGTTCAAGGGGCTCGGAAATGAATCATCATTCACTGAGAGCCCTGTTTAGAATTATTCTAATTTAAAAGAAGGAAAATAATTATCTTAATGTTATCATTAATGTATAGTCAAAGAATCGCTTAAATTCAGAGAGGTTTGCTGAACATAACTGTGTTGAGACCTTCAGACTCATGATGTCCTTGAATGCAGTCTGGTATGAATGGGGTTGATTCTATATGCTGGGAAAGTTAAACCTTTAACTCATCCTTTATTTGAAGTGAATATTTTGCTCATAAGGCCAGATGTAAACATTTTTTTTCTAGAAGCTGTTTACAGCAGCTAATGTTATCATTCTCATCATCTTATTTGTAATAGTTGACAGATTTTCACGCACAAACCAATGCAGATGTTTTTAATTGTTACACTGCTCAATTACAAAGAAGGGCCTGTTAAGAAATGTTTCACTGAATATTCCTAATGTGAAAACAAATGTAGACTTAGCACAGCTCACATTCATCTTGTTAATCTTAAGAACTTTGAAATTCCATGTAATGTTGCTTTTATTGTTACCGATGTAAATCTTAATTAAAATAATGTTTTTTATTAAAAACCTGTCAGATGGCTGGCCTTTGCTGGAGAGCTGCTGTGGGTTTATTGTTGCTGTCTGCTGGAACCAGTTTGACTGCTTTGGACCAAAACCAACTTGCAAACATTGTCACAGACATCCTGAGCAGGTGAGTCAATGTTTCCTGGAATATCAGGGGAAAACCTCACTGGCATCAGACTCACAGAAGACACAGTTGTTGCATCATTTTATGTCTGTCTGATATTCTTTTGTATTCAAGTAAAAGCAGAAGTCATTAAAACTGAAATTACGGTACCTTTCTGAATTAGTTCCTTGATTCTAAAGGAGAAAATAAATTTTAAGAAGATATAATTTTGTGCATCAGCAACTGAAATGACATTGCATGATACATTACTGACATTGATCAATTGTATAGGCATACTATGGCATCATATAATAATCAAAATTAATGATTATTATTGATTATATGTTTTGAGTATTTGTAATATTTCTGTCAAATGACTTAATATGAGTTTTTTTTCTCCTTTGTTTTTAATTCTCTGAACTTTTCTATACACCATTGAATGAGACAGTAACAGTTGTTTGTCTGTCAGGTACACACCAAACTACACGCTCCCCTCAGGTTCAAGGTCAGTTACTATTATCTACATTACATGTCTACTACCTGTCAAAACAATATAGGTGGGTGGAATTACAGAAGCATTTGAAGCCAAGGTCAACAAGTTCGGAAAGATGACCATAGATGTTTTCATTTTCTTTTGCATTCTTGACTTATTTATAGATATATAAAATTATGACATTATGTTAGGAGGATAGGAGATATGGATGGATGATACACAGGGTGTGTGATCAAGGCCTTGTAGTCCAAGTTCAAGTATATTTGTTGCCTAAAATGAACAACACCGAACTTTTGAAAACAGAATAAATATGTATGTTTTTGTTACTAGTATCAGGTTGAGGTGGATTGACATATTAACAGTAATGACCAAATGACTAATGTGCTTTTAGTCTTTTTAGTAATAATCAATAAGAGGTGGATGACAGCACATTTTATTTTTGTAAAGCAGTGTCCTATCTTCACTGGCCTTAACAAACTATATTGAGCCATACTTGTTTATTAGTGGTATTGTCAAGAGACATGAACAACAAAATATACAGTACATACTAGGATGCACGATGATATTGGCACAACATTGGTATCTGCCATTAAAAAAATAAACATTGGTATTGGCTTGAAACACTGATGGTCGTATGCTGATTTATTTATCTTTTTGGCGCAACCAGCGTGTGCACGCCATGATTACACTAAGCCATCAGGATAGATATAAAAACACGTCATCTGGTGACGAGTGTCTGCTTAGTGTTTGACGGAACACTGCATCTGAAAAGGGACTTTCCTTCAAAGGCAACAGTTCTGTACAGGACAGGACAGAGAATATCATTTACTCACACATGATGGTCGCATAATGAGTGTATCGGTTATACTTTAATCATCTGTAGCATGTAGTACCACTTGGAGTGCTGCACCTGATTGGACGACCTATGAGCACAAATTAATATTGTGTATCCCCAGTAAACACCGTCTAGACACCTCGGGCTACAGTACCACAGAAAAAACTGAATTATTAGAATCCGTCCATCCATCCATCCATCCATCCATCCATCCATCCATCCATCCATCCATCCATCCATCCACAAAATATTACTTGGCCAATACATACAAATACAGAATCACCAATAACTACAATCATATCTATATACAATTTTAACAGATCAGTAACTAATCTGGTTTTGTCTCCTTATTACAAACTAATTGTACAATCTTTTTGAGTCACAATGAAAAATACATTACAGTACTCATTAGCACTACTTAACTGAGGTCTGTAAATGAGTTTGGTTTAATACTTCCATACATAAAAGGTTTCCATCACTTTGATGCTGAATGTTTTTAATTTCTGAACATTTTGTTTGTCTGCGTTGTCTGACAGAAGCTTCCCCATGTTCAGCCTGGCTGTGAGCATCCCCTACAACCATATCAAGAGAATGTATGATGTCAGTCAAATCAATGACCCCGTGGAGCAAGTGAGGGAGAAAATTTTAAAATGTGATGTGTACACCAGCGCCAGAATGGTGGCAGCCACAGTTTTGAGGTGGCCCAATGTATTGACACAGTGTCCTAACGAAAGTGTGAAGTGGCCTGATGTTATAAGTTCATGTCCTACAGGGGTCACAACATGGGCTGATGTTGAGCGTCGTTGCCCAGGGGCAGTGATATATGGCAGAGCAGACCATGCAGAATACCGAACTGTGAAGGAGTTACACACCTTGATCAGTAACACAAACAAAGAAGATTTGCTGATTTTCTATGTTCTTGCCTCTCCGTGTCATAACAAATGTGCAAACGAAAAAAATCGTTGGAACATTCTCAACGACATAAATATGATTCTGACTTGCACTAATTATGCTTTTGTATTTTCCAAAGTATTCATGCCTCGCAGTGGAAAGGTCATACCAGAGAATGATTTGCGTCGGGCACTTTGGCAGCTTGGGACATACCAGGGTCCCCGAGGGTCAATTGGTCTCAACAACATATTCCGATGCAGCAAACAAAGGACAAGCCATATGACATGCACAAGCTGCTCAGATGGTGAACAAGTTGCTTCTTATTGTGTTTCATATGAACCACCTTTCAGCATTTCCCTTCCACTTTGTTGAAACAAACTAAATAGCTGGGCAAATGTAATTTACAAACACAAATAGGTTGAACTGTAGGTGATTGATGTGGTTGACAGAGGAAACTTTTTAAAGATATGGCAATGATAGGGAAGGACATTAGAAGAAACTCGTGATCTATATTAGATATTGCAGCTAAACTATTTAAATACATCAAAAGAGAAATGGAATTGATGGAAATAGTGTAGGAGAGATAGAACTGATGCAATGCACACATCACAATAGGCCAACGTACAGAGAAATGCAATACATATCATAGCCACCATTAGGCTACAGTTAATTTACTGTTTTGATCTTTGAAATGTACTTATATGATCTTTTAAAGTTCGGAAGAATGAAATAAAAGAATGCAGTACAAGCATGGCTGCTCTTGTGAACAATAACATGATTGAACCATTTTCTCTGTTTTCTTGATTTCTAACTGAACTGCTTCAAATAAAACATTAAATGTTTTCATGTTGCCACTTCTTTTATATATTAATCCTAATGTTGCTCAACAGGGATTCAACACTCTCATATAAGAAACATTTCTCTGTTTAGGAGGTTGAAAAACACAAAAGGAGCACTTTTCCACCAATATTGGGAGTGAAGTCAAATAAAGTCCCAGAATTTTTTTATGTAACATTTTATCAGTCTTTTAAAGAAAATTCCTGATAAAAGTCTATGGTTCATGTGCTGCTTTCAGCTCTCCTGTATTAAAACAATGAGAGCAGACTGTACTGTAGCTTACATTGCTTAACAGTCTACATTTTACACAACCATGAGTGTTGCAATAGAGTTTTATAGTACAACACGTGTCTTCATTGAAACCAAGTCTGACCAGGTTTACTGGGTTTTAACAACCTTCCAAAGGGAGGGCCTATCTGATTGGGACTGGCTAAACCAGGGGTTCTCAAAGTTTTGATAGCTGAGGGCAAACAGGAATACAACATTAGGCTGAGGGCTGCTGAAGGAAAGAAATAGGAAAAAACCCCAAACATATACTGAGGGTCCTTGAGCAAGCCCCTCGGTCCCCACCAACTCCCCCCTGAGCGCTGCTCTCTGTGGCTGCTACCGATGGGTCATTTGGTCCTAATTGCCCCTAAAGGGGATCAACTCAGTTGACAAAAAAAACAAAACAAAACAAAAAAAAAAACTCAGACCTAAAAAAAAAGTCCCATTTGTTAACATTTTAATGACCTGATTGCATTTCTATGATTTAAATGTATTGCTCTTCATTCAGTGATGTGCAACAAACACATCTAAATTAATAAATGAGGCTAAATCTGATAAGACTTGAAAAAACTTTGCAATGCACACTTGCAGACAAAAATATGACACTTGAAAATGGGATTTGTGCACCTGTGATTAAGAATTTGTGAAAGTGTTAGTGTTGTGTTGTAGTTATGGTTAAAAGTAAATCCAGGCCACACCCCCTCACTGCAGCCTGTGAAGCGGCATTTCAACATTTCAACTGCACAGCTTATTTCTGGCTTCAAATGTTTTCAGAATTACATTTCGCTGAACTGTTTCTGTGATAAAAAAGAAAGCTTTGTGTCCAGGCCAACATTGCACCATGGACTACTGAATGTGAGGTCAAGTGAGGTCTAAACCCTACCTGTAATTACCACTTTAGCCTATGGATGAAAGAAAGACATCTATAGGCAAAAGCCTATAGATGTTGAAATCCAACTGTGCATTTCTAAGCAATGCACAGTTGGATTAAAAACAAGACTGTAATTCATTGCAGGCTGCCAAAAATGTAGCTGTAAGCGGGCTGCTAAAAGTGCAGCAGCCAGCTTGCTGCACTTTGAGAACCTATGGTCTAAAGATAACACAATTTCTTTATGGCAATCAAACAGCTCAACAGTGTTAGATTTTCTGGTAATCCTCAAGCAGACAATTTTTCATACCTTCTGGGACTACCCTGCAATCCGGCTCTACTGGTCTGAAATACGAGCATAGATAAATCCAGTAATGGGTTCTGATTTCTGGACCACTTGCCATGGAAATATTCCACAATAAAAAGGTGGCTCTAACAAAATTTATTTGATCCTCATTATTGTAATGTCATTATTAAAGTTCTTCTCTCACATCTGTGTGTCTTCCTTGTTTTATTTTCTTCTTCTGTTTTTTGTTCTGCTTATCAGCAGATGCAGTTGCCAGATGGAACAAAACCCAGTCATCCTCTAAACAGAAGTCACATAGAAATCATCATGCACATGATCTATGGGCGTTGCTGGTGTCTTCCGAGAAATAAAAAGCCAACAAAAATGTAAGCTTTCGTTCTGGGATTTGTCTGCAAAATGTAAAAGATTAGGGAAGTAGCAGACAAATACATTTTGCTCCAACATTTTATATCCTTGTGAAATCTAACAACAAGCCATTATTTTGGTTCAGCTGGTGATGTTTAATTGTCCCATTATTGTTTAGCTGCATTTTTGTGAGTTGGGTTGGGAGGATTACTTTGAAGATACAGTTTTAATTACAAGTTACCCATTAAAAAATGTACAAAGTAACATACTCTAGCTACGATACAATTAATGTAATGTACTAAATTACTTTTAGTTACTTTTAGATTACCTTAAAACCAAACAAATGAAATAAAGACAAGAGAATAAAAGTGATTTGTCACTTGCTCTGTGGATTTCTTTCAAGAAACATTTTACTTAAACGGAGACTCTAAGAATTTCTTAATCGTGTGTCATTATATTGATTTAAAAAAGAGAAAAATTAAACTGTGAGTTTCTGAATGAAGGCAGCTCAACCCCTGAGAAGGACTGAACATCATCAATAACAAATTCAAATAGTCTGCTGACCACACTTTAGGATGTCCAGGTTTAGTCAGTTTGATGGGACAATGTAGGGTCTCTGGTCCTGGTCCATGTTCACCGTCTCTGGTCCTGGTAGGATCTCTGGTCTTGGTCCATCTTCAGAGATTCTGGTTTTGGTCCATGTTCAGGGCTTTATCAGTCAGCAGGTAGCAGAATTTCCCACCAAAATAGAACTGTGAGTTAACAGTTAGTAAAGCAAAGATTAGCATGCAGACTGTGGATTTTTCTGTTGTGGATCAATTTTGATTTGAAAATTAATTTTGCTCGATAACACTCCTTTTTATAAAAATATCAGTAATCAGCTGAAACCATTTTCCTTGTACTGTGATGAATTAAATTGACACATTTCTGGAGAGTTGTTATGTAACACCATGACAGTTAATATTATACTGTCCAAGCCTGGCTGTTAGCAGCTAATAGTTAGCAGCAGGAGTCACACTGTAGTTACAGAGGTCAGAAAATTTCTGACATGGTCATATGTCTCACTATCCAGCATAAGTCAGCACATCTTTACCCATGAGCAAATATATTGCAAGGACTGCTTATCTTTCGTCTAAGATTGCCATAATCACTTTATTGTGCTCAAACCAGGCACAGCCCTGTTGTGACAAAAGTACATCTATCAAAATATACCAAGACTTTCTACAGTGGTCCTTGTAGTTTACGACCCCTCGATTTTACGACCCCTGCAGTTAACAACTCTTTTTCCTAGCACTGATCGTTTTCCCATTATATGACGCCCCTATTTTACGACTCCCTCACTAACGCAACCAACGACCCTCCAATCAGAGGCATAATCCATCCATTGGGAGCCTCGTGGCCTCCTCCCGGAGCTTTAATTGTGGGGTCCTGTTACTCCAATACATTGAAAATAATGGCACTAGACCAAGGGTCAGCAACCGGCGGCTCCGGAGCCGCATGCGGCTCCTCGGGCCTCGGTCCCGCTGGCATACAATGTTCCAATTCTTCACTCAATGTTAACAGACATACAATGTTGCAATTATTCACTGAAGCACCAATTTGATAATATTGAAGCGCGCGCACGGGGGGGGAATCGTTTTTTTGTGTGTGTATGTGTGTGTGTGTGTGCGTGAGTGTGTATGTGTGTCCACATACACAATAAAATGTACATGTAATGTTGTTATATTGTAATTACAATTTACAAATACTGTAGTACATACAAACAATAGTCATACATTTAAAAAGCATCATCTCAAATAAAGACGTTAGACCCATAGGTCTTGTCATAGCAGAACTGAACCTGAAATTTGGCTCCCTTTATTTTAAGACAACCTCCAATTTAAGACCATTTTTGGCTGACAAAATGTATGGTCGCAAAAGGCAGGGACCACTGTATTGTGACTTTGTATTTAATGAACAACACTGTAAACATTTGTATAAAACCACAAATGAAATGTGTCTGTTTCCCTTTTTTTGTTTAGCTTCTCAGTTCTAAGATTTTATCAGTGTCACTGTCTTCAAAAGTTAAAAATGAAGAACACTAAAGTGCATTGTCAGTGCTACATTTCGACAGTGACAGTTTGACCATGACAAACTTAAAATTTTTTATTGTAAAATCAATGAACTACAAACCAGAGAGTGGCTTTCAGACTCACAACAAAGGGCGTCCTGGTTGACAGCCAGTTTGAGGGCCTTCCTGTGCTTATTGTTTTTCACTGTGCTTATTGGTTTTTGCTGTATCTTTTTGGATTTCTCCCTTAATCCAAAAATATGTCTTTGAGTTTAAATGAGGACTCTACATCCTTGATGGGTGTGATTATGTGTGTGTATAGGTGTGGTTTCTCTCTCAGACTAAAGTCTGTACAGACACTGTGGCATCAGGGCATTACAGTTTACGTGTACAGAGACACAGAGACACAAAGATCAAAATACTAACACTGATCTTTTCCTGTCCAGGTTGACAGTCGCCGGTCTCTGCTCCTTCATCTGCAACAATATGAGCATGGTGTTCTTTGTAATATTGTTCATATTAATATATGATTATGTCAATATTTTGTTTATTATCATTAAACAATAATTTGAAGGTGTAATTACTCCAGTCAGTCGTGTCATTTGCTTATCAAAAAATAGGTTTAGTGGATGTCCTAGTTACTAGGAGTGACATATATGCAAAACAATTGTATTGCACAGTCGGCTAGTTATTACTAGGACTTTCATAATTAACGTGATAATGCAGATTACTCTATCATCATAATGAATCTGATTAAAAGATTTGTCGCAGTTAACTCATCTGCAGCGGAGAATAAGTCAACATCCCTAAAAAGTCTCTGGTTAACTCATTTCGGGTGAATTTGTCCATGTGGTCTTGTCAAAGTGCATGTGGTCACACATTTACAAATGAGCAGTTTTTCCAATCGCTACAGAACAAACTCCATATAGAAGATGCAAAACAGCACATTGGCCCTCTAAACAGGAACAAAAAACCCAAGATGGAACAGTCAACTGATATAAAATATTCTGCACATTCTGCAGGGAAGAGTTTTATTTTCATAGAAGCACTTCCAGATTAAGATTCCAGAATAATGTGAAGCAAACTTTGGTCTGGATTCTGTTGACTGTTCTCAGCTGCAGCAACATCGTAAATAAGAAGCGGTTACATCTCCTCTCTGACATTGTCAGCAAGTTAATTTGTCTTCGTAGCTGGATGAAGAAGCAACAGGGCAACATTAATTTGTATAAATGTTTTGGGTTTTTTTTTAAAGAGGTTTTTTGTTAACATGAACTTTTGAAGGTGTTTAATAAACATGTTAAGTGCGGATATATTCCCTTCTTACTTTAGTCTGTTTGGTCATGCAAAATTAAACACAACTAATATGGATTAAAAATGAATGATGTTTAATTGTGAATAATTTGAAATAAATCCACAGTAACGCTGTGGTTTCTATATTTTCTAAGATCTAGTTATTTGACAGAGTAATTTTATTACATTTAAGATGTTATGTTATTGGGCATTATCACATTACTGCTTGCTATAGCATATTATTGTTCCAACTTTCAAAAAATATGATAAATTTAGAATGAAAAAAATACTGTATCTTGTAGTTTTGCACTTTTTACATTGGACGTGGTTTTTTGCTTGTTAAAATATTTCCGGAATCGAGGTTGTAGATTTCTGGAAAGGCGCTTTCATGTTGGTAAATGGAAATAAAGTGTTTCAAGATGAGAAAAGGGTTTGTGCCAACATTATTGAAATGGTATGTACCAACCACTCGATCTCTTTGGTTTTCATGTCTCAGAGAGGAAGCACCTTTTTATGCTTTAAAAAGGTTGCTGCTGTATAGAAGTTGGAGAAGGTTGTGCAGTCTCTGTGAGGTGCTTAGTCATGGTTCCCTATATAACAGTTCTTTTGACATATACCCCTCACAGAAGCATTGCTTCAACCTCAACCACCAAGACATGGCGGACTAGATGCACTCTTGCCGACGTCCTTCTCAGCAAAAGGTACAAATAACATTTCTATATCAGAAGCCAATCGACATACTCTACAGAAAGTCAACTTTGACCGTGAATGTAGTGATCTCTATTGCTCCAAAATGTATGTAAGGGTTTTGTTTTTTCTATGTAGCCTGATTTATAAAAACAGAATTTGATGGTTTTCCTGGCTGACTTGTGACATTTAATCATATCAATTCTACAGGGCTGTTTGAGTCAACCGAACCAGCTGGCAATAAATGTGAAGGTAACCTTGTATTTGTTTTCTCCTTCGACTAACTACCATTATTTCAGGACTGAGCCACATCCAACAAATAGAAAAATTGAAAATTGAAAATTAAAAAGAAAAAGGGTCAGAGGTACGTGAGTCATTGTTTAAGCCGCAGAGTTCAAAAAAGTGAAAAAAAAGTAGTGGCTTACTGTCGGGAAATTATGGTATGTTAAATACCTCTTAATATTAAAAGTCAACTTGCCAATGTTCAATAAATAAATAAATAAATGAATAGATGGATAAATAAATAAATAAATAAATGTGTCATTAATAATCGAAATTATGACATATATAAAATGGATTGTCAAATGTGTTATTAATTTAATAAAATAACAAATAATTTGATGTAAAACACATATAATTATTTCACTATTTAATTAATTGTTACATGGCCCTGTGTTGCACTGCTTCATGAATTGATTTTATCTGTCAAACTCACCCATCTATGTCAGTGGGCAGATCCTTAAACCTGATTGGTTCCCCTGCGCCTCAAGCAGATTGATTGCAGATAATAGATTGATGCTGAGCTAGTGAGCATATTCTGATACACTGGGTGGCGCCATATATTAGTTTACTACTTTCTCATGGTAAAACTCCAAACTCTCTTGTTTCCATCAAACTTTTATTTCTTAACTTCTGCAAATGAGGTTACATTCAGCTTGGTCGGGTATCCCTGACATCACACACTGACACTTCCCTGTAGCAACACACCATTAAAAATACTTCCTATTTTCACACTACACACCCCTAAGTTGTTATGGGTACTGTATTTAACAAAACTTTATCTAACTACCTCAATAGTGACAGATATTTTACATTCTAAAACTTGTCTCACCAACTCCCTAAAAAGTCCATGTGGACTCTCCAGTAAAGTAGCCAACGTGAAACATATCAGACCAAATCAATGGATTTCACTAGATTAGCGTTAACCCTGCCCACTGACTTTGATGGCTGAGTTTGACAAATCAGATAAATTGATTTAGCAGTACAACACCAAACCATGAAATGATTAATTAAATAGTGAAATAATTCAAGATTTTTTTTTTAAACATAAAATGAATTGGCATTTAATGAATTACTGACACATATAATGACATATTTATATATATAAATCCAATTTTACCAAATTAATAACACTGAATAGTTATTTAATGGTGTATTTGTTTATTTAATTTTGGCAAGTTTCGTCCTCCATGGAAAAATACTGAACCATCTTTGTTATTATGATGTAATCCATGCCAATGCAACTTGTTTAGATGGCTCGCCTTTGCTGGACACCTGTGGTGCTGGTCATTCTCCTCTCTGCTCAAAATAGTTTTGGTGCGGTGGATCAGAGCTGGCTCACAAACATTGTTGAAGGCCTAAAGAATGAGTAAGTGCTAAAAAGTGCCTTATTTTTCTATGTACTTTCTAGGCATTTGAAATGTGAAACTGAAAAACACGTACAAACCAGTCACAGTTATAACTGCTTGTCTAAAATTGGGAGGGTCGACATTTCATAACCTTAACAATTTGTGCTGCATTATTATGTCACCTTCGTATCAAAACGAGCTTAAACTTAAACCATCAGTTTTAACTATCGTGACACATTCATTGTATTGAAATTAAAGGAGCAGCCTTGGCATACATGCCATATGTATCAGAATACCTGTTTTTCTTTTTTTTTTTTTTGGAGAGGGGGGGGCGGGGTTTCCGTACCTATTGCTTACTCAAATCCCTTCTGGAAGCTACTGACAACTGCAAACTCAGGGAAACCCATAAGATCTGCAGTTCTGAGAATGCTCCTAACTTTCTAACCTCCTGGTTGGCCTTGGTGAAATCCTTATGCTTGCGTATTTTTTTATACAATACATAATCTTTGAGGAAAAATGACCAACTCACTGCCTAATATATCCCACCGTGACATGACACCGTATCATGACAAAGACATTGTCATTGATATTCACTTCACCTGTCAGTGGTTATAATGTTAAGGCACACTGTTACCTATTCAGGTTATTGTGAATCTGTCAAATTAGCAGAACTACATTAGCGTATAAAATATTTTGAATTATTATTTAAATACAGAAATGTACTATGTAAAATGTTAATACCATTGTGTGTATTAAAATATTTTGATGCTTCAAATGATCCTTTGCACCAGCAAAGTTTTCTTGTCGACTTTCATTTCAGTTCTGCATGTATTTTTGATTAATGCATTATAATAGTTCAAATATTCAACACAGTATGAGCAAATAACAATGACTGTTTATTCTTAAGTGTCAGTATTTTCTTGTTGGTTTTATGTAATATGTAGAAAACCTTTGAATATACATTCTCACAAGCTTTTTAAAGTATTACACCAAACTCGAGGAAACATGCATACCTATAGTGTTTTAAACCATATACACTGGGGGACCACTGTGGGATCAGTGAATTAACTAAGGTAAATCAAAACAAATAGTCAATGATCATAGTCACAAAGCCACTTCACACTTTCGATTTAGAATATGTCAAACTGTTTATATGTTTATATTGCAAATATTTCCATAAAATAAAAACAAATTCTAATGAATGCCTTGTTTCTTTTTTTGACAGGTATGTACTTGGTGATGATTTCACTCTGGCAATGAATATCCCACTGAACCAAGACCCTGCAGGTCTTAAAGAAGTCCTTCAAAGTGATCCAGTGGACAAAGTAAAAGAAGTTGTTTCACAGGGTGAAGTGTATCAGGGCACCAGAGTGATTGCAGCAATACAGTCAGGTGGATTTTCACGGGTTCTTGAAAACATACAATCCCTTGCAGCTAACAATCAGGGAAATGTCCTGGTAATCTACTCTGAAGTTGCCCCCAACTTAAATGACAACAGCATTGCAGATAAAATCAATTATGTCATTCAAAACTGGAGTGCTTATGCATTTGTGTTTTCAAGAGTAGCTGATATTCCCACTGCCGATACCTCTCAGCTTGCTGGATCTTTTAAGCTCCTAGATATTTCCAAACTCGGACTTGACAACATTTTCCGTTGTCATAATACTGATGATTCTTTCCAGTGCATCAGCTGTTCTTCAGGGGGAGATGTAACACCCTCATGTGTTGCAAACTCAGCCCCATCAAACCAAGAAAAAGAAGCAAATGCAGGTGCAGGTGTAGATACAGGCTCAGGTGCAGGTGTAGATACAGGTGCAGGTGCAGGTGTAGATACAGGAGCAGGTGCAGGTGTAGATACAGGTGCAGGTGCAGGTGTAGATACAGGAGCAGGTGCAGGTGTAGATACAGATGCAGGTGCAGGTGCTGGTGCAGGTGTAGATACCGGCGCAGGTGCAGGTGCAGGTGTAGATACAGGCGCAGGTGCAGGTGCAGGTGTAGATACAGGCGCAGGTGCAGGTGTAGACAAAGGTGCTGGTGCAGGCACTGATGTAGGCACTTACGAAAGGAATGACATGACCACAGGTGGAGAACCAGGACTTGAGAGACAGGG